>OY282581.2:23909807-24152307 GCA_958299025.2 Drosophila histrio
AAAAGTGATAGCAAAAGGGAAGGCAACATTGTGGCTAAGAGAGACAGAGAAGGGGAGGGGGCGGGACCAGCCGCCGTGGATGGTAAAAATTAATTTATAATAGGCATCCTTTATGAGATGACAAGGATGCTGAATAAGATAATGGCATCAACAAGCAGCCAGCTTGGCAGGATGAGCAGACAAATGGCGCGAGCACCAAAAAGGCGTAGACTTCCCTTCTCGACCAAGTCGAAGGATACAGACGTTAGTGGGGAGGGGGGGGGGAGAAGGGAACATTGTTGCTGCTTTGGGGGCGTTGGTCCCATGTTTGGCAAATAACAAAATTACTTATCGCACAAGGCGAGACCAAAAGGCAACAACAAAATAAAATGATGCTTATAAGCTGTTGCTAATAAATATTTAAAAATGTTTTGCTCCTTCGCGATTCACATCAAGGAAAAACAACTGACATTGCAGGAAGAATGTGGAAAATGAGAAAATGTGATTTGTAGTCGCCCACTAGCTGCGCACAGTGGTGCCAAAATCGAAGCACATGTAAACGGGAAAGCTGCCTGAAGTGTGAACAGACAATTAATTATGTAATAAGAGCAGGGCAATGGAAAATTTCAAGTGCCTCACATGTAGTTGGAGTGCCAATTTTCCACGATATTATATACCTACTATTGAGGTGAGAATTATCACACTTGAGTTGAAGTTCAGACACTCTTAAGTCTTGTTGTACATTCAATTAATATATGGAGTATAGATGTCTATTAATAGTATATAATTATTATTTAAAATATTATATATAACTTGCTTTTTAGAAGTTTTTAGAAGAGGGTCTACATCGTTTTCTTTAAGCTTGAAGTCATTTAAGTATATTCATTCAATATTATATTTAAAGACTCATTTTCATTCCTCAAATTTGTATATTGTTTAATAATTTTGTCTAATTATTATTATTATTTTTATACCCTGTGCCCATTGAAAATGGGCAAAAGTGGTATAATGAATTTGTGTGAATGTATGTAACAGGCAGAAGGAAGCATCTCCGACCCTATAAAGTATATATATTCTGAATCAGTATCAATAGCCGAGTCGATTGACACCTGTCCGTCTGTCTGTCCGTCTGTCTGTCCGTCTGTATGAACGCGTGGATCTCAGCAACTATAAGAGCTAGGGACTTCAAATTTGGAATGTAGGTTCCTGAATACCATACGCAGATCAAGTTTATTTTCAATTTTCGATATCTCACCCCCCGCCCACGCAAATAGAATAAGACCTCAAATTCCAAGATAATTCAGCATATCATGACTGATAGTTGAAGTATAACTCGCGCTGAGCAATTTGCTGCATGTTTCATCGCGATCGACCCATAAATAAGGGAGATATTAAGGAATTTGTTTTAATTCCATTTTTTGGCCAGAGCGAGAGAGCATATAAAAATTCCATTTGCGCAAACGAGAAAGCATATGATAATCTGATGCTTTGCACTGTCAGCCGCTGGGTGCCGCATTGTGTCACGTGGCATGTGGCGCCATCTATCGGTCACACTCAGAACTATGCATTGTAATGTTAATATATATTAGCGATTGTCTACATGCATGTTAGTTAAGATAATACAACTTAAATTAGCAGAATAACCACGCTAAGCAATTTGCTGCAAGTTTCATAGCGATCGACCCACAAATAACGGAGATATTAAAGAATTTCTATTATTAACATTATTTCATAGAGCGATCGACTAATTAATAAAAGAGATATTAAGGAATATGTTTTATTGCCATTATTTCATTATAATTGGCCAGTTGACAACACTGTCCTACAATAGTTTAAGAGTTGCCCAGCACTGACAAACTGAATAATTACTATTATTATATTAATTTATATTTGCGATTGTTAACACGTATGGTTGACAATTCTACGTTTCTATCATAGTATTAAAATAACTTACATTTTCTGCATTACCAAAACCCATATATATAAACATTGCCTAAAATTTCAAAAACAAATGGTTTGGCGCGCAATATAATAAATGCCGTGTGTAAGAGAGAGAAACATGGAGTGTTGCCAGACTACATGCAATCAATTCCACTATAATTAAAATACTTTTCCAAAATACTTTTATTTTAAGACCTGCACAGGGTATCCATCTGTCGCGCCCGCTCGACTGATCGGCTTGTTTATATTATTTCCAGCAACAATCCTAATAAATAACCACTTAATATTTCAAATGTTATCAACAATATGTTTGAATACGAAGGAAACTATTGTTAAATGCTTGAAATATTCTCAGGAAAATAATTTGAATATGAATTCACCGTCTATACCAAAGAAATTTAACTTAAATTGCTTGTAAATTTCTAAAAGATTTCTAGAAAACTGATTAACCCAATAGAAGCCGAGCCTGCTGGCATTTTGGGCAATTAGAAATTGCTGCAAACTTATCTGTTTAATTTGAGATTTATGTTTCACTTGGCTATCTGGAAATGAACTTGGCTCATCTCTCGCTCTCAAGTTTCGAGACGTTTATTTAATGCCGCACCTAAGCATTAACCTGATACGAGTATCGCTGCACAAACAAAAATAAGTCTATAAAATATATTTACACACATACACACACATACAGATACTTGAGTTTACCTGGCTCATAAATGAGCAAAGATACGAGCCTGATAAAGGCAAAGGCAATAAAAAGTATTTTATGAGCAAATTATGTTTATTAGCGCGTCAAAATGTCAACATTATGCATGACAAAATACATATTAAAGAAAACATGAAATATGAAGCGTGATATTAAGTAAAGTTGGAAAACACACACACAAATACACACACACACTCCCACACAGACTCCCACGCATGCATAGCAACGAGCAATAAAAAAAATTGTTGCATACTTTCTGGCAGCCAATTTTAAGCGAGAGTGAAAACAAAAGAAAGACTGATACAGAGAGCAAGGCACTACAAATACTCGTATCGTTCGTCTCAGTTTGAATTTTTGGCTTGGCTTTGGTCAAAGTGCAAAAAGCCAAAGTGCATACAGAGGCCACTCGATAGAAGCAACAACCAGGAGAAGAACGAGGCAGCAGCTGGCATTGTAATGCGGCCTTGTCTGTTGTCTACTTTGTGGCAGGCAACAAATATAATTCGATTTGCAAGCAAGCCAAACATGCACACGTTTCGAATATGAAAATCGTTGGGAAATGCTAGAAAAGCTTTTGTAGGTTGCCTGCCACGAAAAACCGGTAAAGCCAACGAACCAAAAGCAAACAAAACAACAAGCAAATTACAACAATGGGACAAGGGCTGGGGAGGGAAACATTGTTGCAACACTGCAACGATGCCACACGATGCATGCTAAATGTAATGCACAATGACAAAACGCTACCCCCAACCACCTCACACACACACACACACACACAGCTACAGATGGCAACTGAGCAGCGTATAAAAATAGTTGATGCCAACGATTGCCGACGACGACGACGAGCAGCGACTAAAGACGAACGCCTCCACAGCCAGAGGGAATAGCAGCAGTTACAGTTAAAGGCAGTGCTAAGCTGGTGTGGGAGTGCAGTGGTGCGGTGGTGCGGTGGTGCGACGGGCAGCTGGCAACGCGCATGACGCGAGACTGGACTGCCTCACTGGCTGGCAGGCACAGGCGGAAGCTGACGAAATGTTGCCGATGCGCTTTGCTAACGATGTGGGCAAAAACAACGCAACGCCTACGATGTTGCAGCAACAACAATTGCAGCTGCAGTTGTCCAAAGTTGCTTTCTCCACCTTTTTTGTCGTTTTTTTTTGTTGTTGCCACAAGTGGATGGGGGTTGCATTATCTGCAATTGTGTGCGTATGTATATGTGTGTGTGTGTGTGTCGCTGTTGCGTTTTTATTTGCTGCTGTTTCGGCTGCCCCCACTCGTCGGCGTCGTCGTCGTCGTTGTCGTCATCGTTTGGGCGCAAAACTTTTAAATTAGAAATTTTTGTTAGTGGCAACGTTTGAGAGAAAGAGCAGAGGCAGTGGCAGTGTGTGTGGGGCAATGAGCAGCTACTGCCTGGCACTCAATAGTCTTTTTTGTTCCTTCAGTTTTGTTGTTGTTTTTTGTTATATACTTTGTTAGTTGGTTAGTTTTTGTTTGCTGCAGCAGCAACAGCAACTGCAACAACGACAGCAGTTGTTGTTGTGGTTTCCATTGACACTCGCTAGTTGCAACTATTAATTTTTAATTTTTTTTCCACTTCTTTCCTCTATTGTTTTTGTTACTGTCGTGTGAAGCATTTTGTGGCTGCTGTTTCAAAAGGTTCGAGAATTTAAAGTTTTTAATGTAATTTGGCAGATCGCTAGAGTGTTTGCTGTTTATGTGGTTAAGGCGTGAAATGTTACAGCTTAAGGGGTGTATCAATTGAGGAGAGATACATAAGAGAAGGTGGCTATGGCTACATACTTTTTAAAGGCTTCAGTTTATGCATGCAGCTTACTTTAATTGAGGAAAACTTAATATAGAAAAACATAATTCTGAATTCTTTAACAAAGGGAAAGAGGTATTCCTCTAAAAATAGACATATATACATAGAACATATGCGAAACCTAGGGAATTTGCTGTTGATGTGGTTAAATTCAAAAAAGATTAATTGAAACAGATGTGAATATGAAAAACTTGATTCTAGAGCTTCTATGGCATACACTTTATATATCAATATATTTAAAGCAGTCGCTTGCTTTAGCTTAAAGTGCTTCAGCTTTCTTCAGCTGTTTTATTTAAGATGTGGTAAATTTGTAAAGTAAAGCTGGGACTGAACAATTTTATCATCTATACTTTCCATTCAAAATATATTTTAAACTAGACAAAAATGGCGAAGGCGATGCGACACCTTTATCAAATACACATATTGTCCATAAATGCTCTCATAATAACATAATCTATTTTAGCAAAGTGACAAAAGCATTTTCCAATTTTTTCTATTGCATTTTCACATTGCCAAAACAGTTGTCAACACTTTTGCTTCCATAGCAATTCGCACTGCCATTTTCAAATTTAATTCGATAGAATTTTCAGCGTTTTTATTTAGCAATTTCGTCGTTTTGTGTGCAGTCCCCGAAGATGTTATTATCTTTTATTTGTTGAGCTGCCCTGCTGGCTGACTGGCTGACTGACTGACTGGTTGACTGCTGTTGAGTTTAACAAAAGATGATGTGATTGAATTTACTTCACCCACAGCCCAATCTATAAGGCAACCCCCAAGTGAAAGAAAGCAGAAGAAAAAAAGGTGGTGGCAGAGATAATTTGAGCAGTAGGCGTCACCTAATGGCATTCCGCAAATTGTTTGTTGAATAAAAGTGAGGCAAGAAAGCCAAGTGAAAGGCGGCCTAGAGTTTGGTAAAATGCTTGTTAAAATGCCCGACTTCTGGCCGGGTCCAAACTGGCTTCCATCTGCCCACACACCAATAACAAAAATAAAAAAGGTTGTCATGCTGCCAAGACGAGCCAAAGACGACGACGACTTTGCCAAAAAAAAAACAACAACTTAATACCCAGCTGATGCCTATTAAGCACAGCATTTGTGGCACCCACCAGCAGTCCCTCCCTCTTCTCCCCTCTGCCCCTTATCATGGTATCTGCCTCTGCGTGTGCTTTGCCTTGATTTTGAGGCTGTGATATTTTCATTTGCTTGATTTGTTTTGGCATAATTTCGCTTCGACTTGACTTGGGGGATGCTTCGGTAAATTATTGTGAACTGAATTCCGCTTTTTCGTAAATGTTTGTATAAGGCAGTATGTGTGTATGCGATTGTGTGTGGGTGTGTGTGTGTGTGTGTGGTTAGCATTGGCAAACCGCAAATCAGCAGTTTTTTTCTGCTTAGTCTAGGAAGAGGGCCCTGAATAATGACCGAACTCGCACACATTAAGCATACGCCCCACAACCACAACACAACCCCTCTTTTCGCAGTATCCCGTTCTTGTTACTCGTTTTGGGGTGCCAGTCAAGTGACGACGCACACGTAGCAACAATAATTTCAGCTAATTGCTCTCTGAACAGCCATTTCAATGCGAAATGAATTCTGTGCATTCTGCCTGATGCCCCAAATTGAAGCACTGTTTGAGAGGGGGAGGCAGGGCGAGGAAGACAGAGGCCCATTCATTTCGGTTGGCTGCAACAACAGCAACGGGCATTGACCATCGGCTAGGCAAGTCTGGGTAGTTGTAATAAAATTACGTATACGCAGCGTGCACGGTCTGCCGGGCTGCATATGAAAAACGAGTTTGTCCGAGAATGAATGCAGACGGGGGAGGATCACACACACACACTAACGAGTGGTTCGTAACACAATAACAGACAGTCGGAATAGTTGGCCTGACTGCCTGCTATGACTTTCATTGCCATTCATATCTAATCGCAGTCCATTTCCCCACTTCCATCCTCTGTCCTCTGTCCTCGCTGTCTGCCGGAAAAAAATTAAATTTGTCTCTTGACTGACAAATGTCCCCCGAGTGGGTAAAACCAGAAAAGTACTTGACGATACGTAAAAGTCAAGTCAAATTGCAGACGGAACGGAACACTATGAAATGAAAGGGACGGGGAGGGCAGGAGAAAGAGAAAGCGGGGTGAGTGTAGGAGCCAAACCCAAGCTTGGCTCTTTCATAAGTCTGCTTGTAATGCTGTTAAGCGGGCAAAGATACTGTCACTGTAGTGGGTCCACACTCACTCAGCTTCACTTCTGCTTATATACATATATCTGTAGCTTTGTATCTTTGGCCAAGAGCGGGCATGAAACGGTGGCAGAGGCTGGGAAGGGAAAAGGGAACAGGGGCCAATGGGGCAACTTCAACGGTAGCGTTTGCTATGGACTGGGACACTGACTTGTCCTGGGCTGAAGAGCAGCTGATGTTGATGATGATACACACTCAAGTGCGCTTTGGGTATAGCCAAGTAGTTGAGTAAATATACACACGCACACACATACACACACACACATAAAGAAGGAGCGAGACAGAGCGAGAGTGAGAGTGAGATAGAGGGGGAGACACATACTAAAAGCTATGCTGACAATATGGCGAACACAGAGGCCGCCGTTGCTCTTACTTATTAATGCCAATTTTGCGTGTATGTGTGAGTGTGTTTCTCTGTGTGTGTGTGTGTGTGTGTGTGTGTGCGTAGATCTGTGTGTATGCTGTCTTTTATCCTGTTTGTTGCTGTTGTTGATTTTTGGCGTATTCGCTTCTATTTAAACATTTAAAGCAAGTTGAAACGTGTGCCGCATGCCAAACCCCACAGTGGGCACAAGTTACCAAAAATAACCACAAAAAATTATATATTTAAATACAATTTGATCAGCATGCCATTACTTCGTACTCAAAAGTACTTGAAAGTAATAAATGAATTAAGGAATTTTGCGCATTTTCCACTGTCTCGACGCTGGCATTGACTGATGCGGTTGCCACGTTTTCCGAAGTTTTCCTCTGTGAAAATTGAAGAAAAAAGCAGAAGCTTGGGTCTGCAAGTCAACGAACCAACCGAGCGAACAGCACAAATGAACGCGAATCAAATCTCGTGAGGGTTGCGACTCGGCGTGGTTTTATTTCATAAGCTTTGCATCAATTTAAATATTTAACGAGTATTTTTAAGTTGATAACATTTGACGGAGGCAGCTTTAAATTGACTAAAAAATTGGGGGCACAACTGTGGCACAGATTAAATTTCCGCTTTTGTGAATGCGTGTAGCTAATAGAAACGCCGACTGTGAATGAGAATACCAACGATGGTTGCAGTTGTACTGAGAATGGTCGATGGTAGATGAATGATGAAAAGGGGGAAGGGGGAAAGGGGGCTGTTGTTGGCCTGGGCAACTGGGCAACTGGGCTAGGAGGTTAGGTCCCATGCCACGGCGATCCCTGGTCGGCGTTCGTCAGTTTCCAAATGTCCGAAAAAAGAAATCCAATTTGCCAGACGCGCGCACGTTGGCAATGCCCCTCGAGGACATGCGTGCATAAAAAAGTGGCGAGAAAAAGGCCAAAAAAAAAAGCGAAGCACAACTGCAATGGCATACAAAGAACAAAAAAAAAAAAACAAAGCTGAAAACTGGCGACGGCTGCTCGAATACAAAACCCAAAAGCAAACCATGAACCATGAACGAGCCCGGCCTGACCGTGTCCAGAAACGTGTAGAAAATAAAAATTTCTATTTAAATGGCAAAAATCAACAAATGCAACGCAAAACAATCTAAAACACAAATCGAAATTAAATGACCGCACTTGCACACAAAAGCGCGATTCACACACACACACACACACACACACAACACCCATATACAGGAACATGGCAAAAACAAGCCACTCACAAAAAAAAAAAATAGAGAAAAAATAGAGAAGGGAAGGGAACAAAGCGTCTGACTGAAATAAAGTGCAGCAGCTGCGCAGTCCCCCAAAGGGAGCAATGGACGTAGAAGGATAAAGGGCAGCTGTTGGATCCTGCCACAGATGAGAGTAAGTGGGGGTAGGGGGGAGTAGGGGAATGATGGCTGCAGAGTCTGACAAATGCGGATGGCTTCGCGTCGCGATGCTTGTCCAGCAATTTCAACATTTCATTCAGCGGCTGCGAGAGGCGAGTTTTGAATTTGATTTTTGCCTCGTTTAACTTTTTGTTTTTGTTCGACTTTGTTTTAGTTTATTGTTGGCATTTGTATTGTCCACACATAACACACACACACACACACACACACATCGAGTGGCCATTTAGACATGTGCACAACGAGTGTCTCTTTGCACTCGACTTTAACATGCTGCGATTAGCTTAATTTAAATTTATTTGTAGCTTAAACAATACTTAAATTATCTATGCTTTATAGCAGAGTGTCAAATAATTATTAATTAAATTATTCATCTTAACTATTTGTGCTGAAAATGAGCTCATTCAATTTACTTGGCATATTTCATTTGTCAGTTGTTTTCTGTGTTTTTTTCTGAGGTGTTGGCGTGCTGTTAACCTTTTTCAGTGCACGTTTTTAGCCTGGCCTAGACTGGCAACAAAATTAATTAACTGAAAATGTGCGAAACTAAATAAAGCCACTTTCTCGGGGGCCAAAACCACAAACACACACACACACACATGGAAACTCTTTACAATTAACAATCCACGCGAGGCGACCCAATTTGTTGCCCAATTCCGGATATGCTCAAACCAGATTTACATATATATGTATATATATATATATGTATATATAGAGAGACGCATATGTAACAGTCATGTCACGACCCAAACCAACAAAAAAATAGATCGTAGTTGCCTTTTAAGCTAACATCTAACGTGTGACTGAGCCAGGAATGGCACTCTGGCTAGTTAACCATGTAAAAGTGTGTGTGTGTCTGTCTGTATGTGTAGTTATATCAACACCTACGCTTACACACACTAAAAACTAGTGACACGACAGTAACATGAAAAGGGAAAGGGAATTATGACTAGAAAAAATAATGAAAATAAGGAAGAAAAACTCTGAAGCGGTAACCGCAATTTGACCCAGGTTTTTACTTGCTTTTGCCTTTCGTGGCGTCCGACAAATATGCAGATTGCATGAATCGAGGGGGGTGGGGAGGAAGGTGAAGCGGTGGTAAGGGGGGCTGGAAGTTGGGTCACCTGCGTCGCGTTTACTTTTAACATGTGCTACCAGCAACAACAACCTGGCAGGAGTGTTTGTCTGCATTCCCCGCCTCTTGGCACGCCTCCCTCTTTACAAAAAAAAAAAAAATGCCGTTTAATATACGTAGTTGTTGTTGATGACTGAATGGGTGTGTGGGGCAAGGACACGGGGTATGTCTGTCGGGTATTACTACCCAAAATCCAATGCAAACACTCGGACACACGACTAGGCCATATACAATCTTTGTGCCCCCTTTTTTCTGCCTCTTCTCTGTTTGCTGTTTAGTTGAGCGCTTTCGCTTGTTCATACCAAAGTTGTTACTGTAATAGTTGTTGTTGTTGTTGTGGTTGCTGTTTAGGTGTTGCTGCTGTCCTTAAAAAGCAAACACACGCAATTTCTATTTCGTTCTCTATGTACTCGACACTCAAGTGCGTCAGCATGTGTGTGTGCTTGTGTGTGTGTGTGTGTGTGAGAGTGTGTACTTTCTAATTTATAAGGCAACATGTTCGTTTGCTCGCCTTGGGAGCACTTTAATGCATTCGTTGAGTCACTACGAGCTTGGCCTCCTGTCCTGCCTCTTTTCGATTTCTGATACGCAAATTTGCCATTTCTCTGTGTCTTTGTCTTCTATGTTGTTGTTGTCATAGGCATTGCATTGTCTTGTCCTGCGACGCTTTTTCCACAATTGTCAACTTACACACACACACACACACACACGTATACACAGAGCAAATGCAAATGACAGACCTCCCCCCTCGACCCCCTTGAATAGGCAAACAATGACGCCTATGACTAGCATTTAAATGCGAAATTTGCACGCGAGTAGCAACTGGAATAGAACTTGCCCCAAGACCCTGCCTCACACTGCTTCTCTATGCTTTAGAGCCGCCTTTCTGGCCTGATTGCTTTATAAGCAGAGCCAACAATACACTGAATTTTTTCAGCATTACTTCGTTTTCTCTCTTTCTTCTTGTCAGTCTCTTTTCTGCTCTTTTGTGCTTCGCCTTCTTCTGTGGCAAATTTAAATCAAATTATTGACATTTGTTTAAAGTCAACGCAGGCGACTTGCATACAAATGACTTAAATTTTCATCCACAACTCTTAAAGCCAGTTGCAAAATCAGCACAAAATGGACACAAGCCGCCGGCAAAAGGGCACAACTGATAAGGGGCTTGAGGCAGGGAAGAAAGGGCAAGACGAGACTCTAGCTCGGGGGCAGCAACCCTTTGCCACAGTCGTCGTCGTCGTCGTTGATGTTGTTGTTGTTGATATTGTTGTTGTTGCTGTTGATGTTGCTTTTGCCTCTGCCATGTTTTGTTTTTAATAGTTACTGAATCTCATTAGAATTTAGATGAGTCTTAATGAGTCATTGTTTTACACGTTAGACGGTCGCGTTGAGGACGACGACGACGCCGCTGGCAGTAGCAGCAACAACAGCAACAACAGCAGAAACAACAACAACAACAACAACAAAGACGCGCCACTCAGAACTAAGCTAAGAATAGTGCAGCGTCGACATACAATAACCCAAAAAGTTTCTGCGGCAAAGGCACGAAAAGGTAGCATGCCCTGATGTCAGCAACCCCCACAGTAGCTGCAGACACACACACACACACACACACACACACACACACACACACACACACACACACACCCGGAACACTCCCACACACATACAGTTAAAGATACAAACAAGCTTTCGTTTATATGTATTTGTATACGAAAGGCATTCAAAGGCATTGCGAAACGTCGCACAACACAATGAAACTTTCATTTGATCAGCGAACAACGCGACAACTTGATGAGGATGCTCCCCCAGAAGTTTCCCATGTGGCACTACAAAGAACTTTAATAACAGACAGCGTAGAGAAATGTTCACAGACAAATAGTAGAGGAAATTGTTGTTGAGTCTGTTGCATACACTGCTGATAACTTTAATTAATTTAATTTCATTTTAAAATATATATGAGATTTTTCACATCTAATAGAGAAGTATGGAAAAATAAATAAAATAATTATATAAATATAAACATAGGGAACGATATAAAGATAAATTTATATATTTTGGTAGTACTAGGTATAGAGAAAGGTTAAAGAAAGAAATAGCGAAAGAGTTTTGGATAGATAAAGAGCTAAAACTATAGGTAACAATCGTGATAAAAATAGGGAAAATTGTTGCAGGAAAGTGATACAAAATCAGTTAATATGGGAGATAAAATAATTAAGAGATTCAGGAATTGAGAAGAATAAAGGTATAATATATATTTTGACGCTATAGATATTGAGCCATAATGATATACATATATAAACTTGAGAAAGGAATAGAGATAAAAAGAAAACCATATAAATAGAAGAAGATTAGTTTCGAAAGATATACGATACATATACAGAGATAGAGTAGGGATGCAGATACATATTCAAGTAAACTATATATAATTATGGATATTATTATAAATATTACTTTAAATATAAACAGAGATAGCGGTAGCTATACAATGAAAAGCCAAGCAAGAACCCAGCCGAACTCTGCTCAGTTATAACACATACTTAAACTAAGCCATATTGCAGAAATTGCTTTAGCAGGAGACTGGTGGCAGGATGCAGGTAACAGGTGGCAAGTGCTGGTAATCAGCATTAAACAACAGCATTATCAACACGAAGCCAACATCTAATGGTGACAATGATGACAATGACGACAACTGACTTGGGGCAAAAAGTCGAGTTGTGCCGAGAGTCCTTAAAGTGACTGCAGTTCAATTAAAATTAAACAAGAGCAAAGGCAACCATCCAGGCAGGCAAAGGAGTTGAGACTGCAGCTAAATAAGTTGATTGGCTTTCAGTTTTGCAAGCTGCTGCCGCAGAGACAGCAACAAGCACAAGTTGCAACTAGCAACTTGCAACAGCATTGCAGACAACGAGGCAGGCATTTACTTAGTTGCGAGTGCACGTAATTAAGTTGAAATTAAAGCGCAAACTTTGCTTTAAGTTAACGTCGGGCGTCTCTTTCGTCTTTGGCCCCCTGGTTCGCTAAACGCTAATTAGATCTTTTAGTTTCATTTAGTATGCCCCATTCCGCCCCAGCCCTCTCGTATTGGCCATGCTGCATGCAAATGAATGAAATTAAAAGCACATTATACTTTATAATGCGCGCTGATTTGAGCCAAGTAAATTTAATTTAAAGATTTGCTGAGCCAAGCCGCTTATCAGTGGCCCCAAGGTCCCCTCTCTCTCTCTCTCTAACCAAAATGAAGTCAAATTGTGTGTCATATATCAAAGCAAGCACGCAGAACGGAAAGGGGGGGGGGGCGTGGTGGGCTTGTCCCTGCCTTGGGTATTTGGATATCCTATTGCCAGAGATAACCGCAGTGCCAAATTGCGGGCATAAGTGACTCTCGAAGGCACATAAATGCGGCAAATGTGGAATGGACCAAATTGATTGGATGCCCCGGCATTGATCAAAGTCATAAGTCAGCGGTCGTGGCATACAAATCTCCATATAAATATCCTTTTGCAAGTCAAGTTGTCCTTTTTTGTGTGCCCAACACTGCACAGCACGTCTAAGCAACTGGATTATTAACATTTCAATATAATTTGTGGCCCAGCTCAGCTCAACTCGGTTTGATTCGACTCGCCTCGTCTTTCATATTTTGTTGGACCCAAAAACTGGACTCCGATTTGCTTTTTCTGCTGACGTTTGGGAAAATTAACGCTCCTCAGGACTTTGATCCTTTTTTACGCACACATATACGCATTAGTATGTATGGCACCCCACTGCGTGTTAGTCCTGTGTATTTGCTTACATATTCATCAATTTTTTGGGCTAAACTGTGGGTGGGCCATTGGGCCTGACCCTCTCCCCTCTCCCCTCTTCGGTTTTTATCGTTTTCCCATTTTTACCTCTCTGTTGCCCTTGCTTGTGTCCTGCACGTTTTGCGGTTGTTGGCGTCAAATTGTTTGCTTATTTTGGGCTTTTATATGACAGCAGGCAGTCCCAGCAGTCGGTTAGCTGGCGGTTTTTTGACTAGCCGCTAAACGCTTTTAGCTTTAATGCACTCCCATTTAGTCGGAGAGTACATAATTGCCATTACGATTACGCATACGCCATGTGGTCAATGGCCGGATGGAATTTGCCAAAATACATTTAATATATCCAAATTATGCGTAAAACTGGAGCAAAGTAATCGATTATGAATACGAAAATATGCAAATTACTGTTGCTCGATGCGAATCAATCGATAAGCAGAAATTTTTAAAGTCATTTGCTAGAGTCGAAAATTAATTTGACATCTACTTCTTTTTTCAAGAGTAAAGCTAAATAACATTGAGTAAATTTTCAGTTATATAACGAGCGACTTAATGGATAAGTAAATTCTGATGATATTAATTAACCGATAGAGTAATTTATTTAAATTAAATAATATTATAAATACGAAAATATTCGGAAATCTATTAAATATTATTTGGATTATAAACTAAATACGCGAAAAATAAGATAAATGAATAAAAAGAGGTATTAATTTGATAAAATATGCTAGAATGTTTATCTTAATAACTGAATAATAAATAAAGATATGTATATTTCTTTAAACGATGTAAATCAATCGATAAACGTAACTGTGGTACTTCAGCGTCAATCGATAAACGTTATCTAACTGTTATAGGGATGGCTGCTTCCCCCAGTGGTCCGCTCCCTGCGATTGCGTGTAATTAAGCGTTGCAGCTTATGTAAGACAAACAGGAAATAAGGTTTAGCACAAATGCATAAATAACAATAACAACACACACTCTCACACATGCAGCCAGGTAACGACTCGACACATAAATAAAAGCATACACAAACAATGAAAACGGATAACATAAAATTTACAACAACTATAGTAACGCCAACTAAAAGCTGTAAAACACACACACACACACACCCGCATTTGTTAGCGCCCTTAATCAAAAGGTACAAGTGGGCGTGGCATGCGCCGCACTACTGACACACTTAGTCCTGTATATCCTGCGCTGAGGTTGTTAGGCTCTTTCAAGTCGACGCAGCCCAGACGCGTCCTCCGTAAATATACTAAACACTTGTTACAGCCATGCCATGAGCCTGGCAAGGATTTATGATTAATTTATGTGCACGTGTGCGGGTCCTTACATGGCAAGGGGGGGGAGGGGGAGTGAGGAAGTGGCAGGACTTTGGCAGCGCTGCCAAAAACTTAATTAACTCATTACATACGCACAGTTTTAATCAGGCAAACGAGTTGACGAGTCAGACGAAAGATGGAAAGAAATGCCTTGCTTTTCCCTTCATTTCCTTTCCTTGGTCCCTTGACACGCTGACACCCGGAGGCAACAACAACAACAACAATGTGGTAGATGCCACAACGAGCTACCGATACACAACTCGAGTCGTAAATTTAAAGCTCCCTTTTGACTGCAATTAGCGTACACGTTTGTCTGAATTCCCCTTACTGTCTCTCTCCCTCTCTCTCTCTCTCTCTCTTGAGGAACTTTTGCGATTCGTTCTGCTTCATGAATATTACATTCGGCGGCTCCAATAAGCCAAGTCTTTGTCTGTCTGGCAGCCAGTCAACCAGGTCTGGCAAGCCATTCAATGTGAATTCATTCGCAAGTTGCGTGCATGCCTCAATTGTCTTTGTTGTTCGCCTTTGACTTGCTGGTAAGGCAACAACAACAACAACGACAGCAACAACGTTGCACACAATTGATTCACAATAATGACAACTACTCGAGCTGTGAGCTGGTAAAAGTTTCGAGTCTGGCCAACTGGCAAAAGTTCAATCTCAGCAAGTGGAAAGCTAAGCCCGGCCGCAGAGTACCTTTCACAATGGGCTCGTTAATGCTGGCGTATACGCAATTTCCAATTAAATATAATGTATACGCAGACAGCGATTTAACCGTTTTTGGTTTGTTTTTAAAAGCCAACATCATAGCCTTTTATAACTCACTCAGTTTTTATCTACCTCTCTCTTTTTTCCTTTATCTCTCACACTTTCTCCCATTCTCTAGTCATCATCGTCATGTGGTTGTGACTCGGCCTGGCGAATTGCTTTTAATATTTATTTAACACAAAAGCTTTCCGCATTACGTTTCTGCTGCCGTTAATTTTTCGCTTTGCTTTTCATTTTCGCAAAATTACCGGAAATGTTAATTTCTGCACGTGCAGCAGACGACGACGACGACGACGACGACGACGACAGCGATGACGATGACAAGGACACAGGACGTAGGACATGCAGCAGTCAGGCTGGCAGTCAAAGCCGCGCCCATCAACGTCGCCATAGTCCTCGTCGTCATCGTCGTCGTCGTCGTCATGCCCCAGTTGAATAGTGCTAATTATTTAGGGTAAGACTTCTGCCTCTCACTGTGTGTACGTATGTGTGTGTGTGTGTGTACTTGCTGTGTGTATGTGTGACGACCCCCAAAAACCCACTGCGTTGGCCCTTAACCCATTGCCACCCCATGTGCGTCGTTGTTGTTGCCGCTGCCGTTGCTTTGGTTTTACTCAGCTTTAGAGCTTCGAGCTGAGCTGACACAAAAGCATACGAAGGACAACAGCAACCTTCTCCCTTTTCTTTGCCTCCTTTCGCTTCCAAGGCAGCAGCACTCACGTCGACTGTGACGACGACGACGACGACGACGACAGCGGCAGAAACGTTGCGACTTTTTCTGTGCCAAAGAGACAAAGCACACAAAAATAATAATAAATGATTGCGTTTTGAGTGTATATGTGTGAGTGTATATGCCTTGTATGCTTACTATGTTTGCAAGTGTGTGTGTGTGTGTGTGTGTGCATCTTGCTCTTTGCATTTGTGTTTGTGCAGCCTGCATGACAGCGAAAGCCTTTGAATTTGTGCACTCGCTGAATTTGGTATACACATACCGAGTACATACTGTACATAAAAGCACACATAAGCACTAACTACTGTCTTCCTTGCCCCTCCCCTTTCCTTTGCCCTCCTCATCCTCTGTTTACATAATGCGAGGATGACATTTGGCCTAACACAACACGATTTCAAAGTTGGGTGCATATTGCAAGTTTACTTGCAATTAGATTAAGTTAATTAGTAATTATACACATTTCGCTGCAATTATACGGTGTGAGTGCGCAGCTAATTAATTAAACGAATTAATTAAGAATCAAAGTAGCAGACCTTTGTAGCGCATTTACAAACGATTGCTTCTTGAAGTGTGCAATGGTAATTAATCTAATTTTATAATCATAAAAATATAAAAAAATTGTTGCAAAAGTAATGAGATCAATAATTATGATCATCATAAATATATATGTGCGGTGGAATATCCCTGTGAACATCAATCCCTAGATACAAGAACAACGAGCAAAGACAACAAGAACATGCCATAACAACAACGAGCAAAGACAACATCAACGAGTTAAAGCAACGTAGGCGAATCCACTAGCAGGCGAATCCACTCGCAGGCCAATTCACTCGCAGGCGAATTCACTCGCAGGCGAATTCGCATCACACATAACCGAGCGACCTAAGAAGATTGGAGACCGAGAAGGGAGTTGCAGTGCGGCCTCTAACGTGGAAGGTTGCGAGAACATCAGCTCAATCAAAGAATGAAGATCACTCAGTTTCTATATAAAAATAGTATATTTACAATAATTAGATTAATAATGCGCCTCAATTTCCTTCTCCTTTAACTGAATGCCATAACTTATTCCATTATTCTCATTTGCCATTTCTTCTTTTCTTGCAGAACAATTCCACATCTTTGTCGGGGACTTAAGCTCAGAAATTGAAACTCAGCAATTGCGCGAGGCATTCACACCATTCGGCGAAATCTCGTAAGTATTAAAATGCAAATTTCTCATTTGCCAGTTACGTTTTCATACTCCACGCCTACTTTCACATTTCGGCCAGGTTTTCCGGCAGTTTTCTTGCATTCTTTCCTTGCTTCTTTTGCGGCACGCAGTTGGAACTCGTTGATTATTGGCAGACGCATGTGTAGTTGTTGCCCCACAGGTGGGAGGAGCAATAAGCCGCTTGGTGGCTCACATCAAAAATTCATAACGGCGCGAAAAGTACATTTATGTAAATTTCACTTAAGCGAACTCTTTTGCCTGGCACTGTATGGCGCGGATGTCGCTTCTTAAAGTAAACACAAAAGTGTCGCATCAGTTATTTTTGTTGTTGTGGCAACAAAGAAAGAAAGGGAGGGTTGGAGGTAGGAGATTTATTAAAATATTTAAGTTGGTCTTTTTCAGCATGAGCTGATGGTCAACAACAACAACAGCAGCAATAACAGACACAAGAACAACAAAAACTTGACTTAATTAACTGCTGTTGAAGCGAAAACTTTTAAACTGAAATGTCTGACAGAAGGCTTTGTGGCATGTCCTGCCCGCCGGCGGCTTGTCAAAAATTTGGCCAAAGTATTTGATTTTTGGATTACGCTTGCCCGCTCCAGCTCCAGCTGCCCTCTCCACAATGCCTCCTCCTGTATATTGGCTCTCATTAACTGGGGCAATTTCGAATGTTAATATTTCAAAACTCATTAAAATGATTATGGCTTTGATTTGGCCGAGAGGCTTTTAGCCATTCGCATTCAGCGATGTGCTAATGAGTGGCGCATGTCCTTTGATTGGCCCCCAATCAGGGCCCAGCTTAAAAACCTGCAGTACTTTATTGGATTCCATGAATGAAATGGAATCATCGCCCTTACTCTCATTCCAGTTAAAGTGCTCTTAATCAGCTGGCGTATCGATGCCTCGACGCCTTATTGAGCAATCGATTGGCACCTTTGTGATACATATCACTGACATCATTATCATTATTGCTACGAGAAGTCGTCGTGTGAGCCTACCTACAACATGCCGCAACGGTGCAGGCAACCGGAAACGGCAAAGCCCACGTTCCGTTCTGATTATCTCACTCTCGTGCCACTGTCTCTGTCTGAGTCTGAGTCTCTGTCTGAATTGTCTGACTCGAAATAACTTTCTTTGCCTGCTTCTCTGTGACGGCATTTGTCGGTGGCTCTGTTAGCCAAGATGTCAAAACGCTTAATGCAAACTGCCGAGGCCGAGGAGAACTTGGTTACAGATTCTTGGTATCCGATACGGATTCGGTCGTGCGGCTCGCTGGGATCAGCCCCATCTTATCCTTCTTGTTCCGGCATGGGGAAAGGGGACAACGACTTCTTTGTCAAAAGTTTTATGCGTGCGTTGTTGTTTGCCCTTCTTTTTTTTTTCTTTGGTCTGTCTGAGGTTTAACTGCCTCTTGTTGTTGTTGTTGTTTCTGTTGCTTGGTTTTGGCATTATGATTTTGGGACCCTGGCGCATTTCGGTTCCGTTTTGTTAAATGCGCGGCGCGTGTGAATATTTAATAAGTCGTCTGCCAGCTTGACGGGGCTCTTGGCTCTTGGCTCTCGGCTCCCAACTCCCGACTCCCGACTCTTGGCACTGTCGGCATTTTACTTAAAATAATCATAAAAAAGTTGCCGGCCACGACCATTGGCAGCGTTAAGTAAACTGCCAGGATCGGCGGGGGTAATTGCCAAAGTTTTGCTGGCAGCTTAGCTTAGTTGTTGCCTTGGTATCGCACCCAAGCAAGAAGAAGAAAGATATTCAGAATTTTGACTCTTACAATTGCTGTGGGAAATCAATTTGAAAGCCGGAAGCTTGGCAATCAAATAAATTGCTCTAAAAGTGACGAGATTAAAGCGTTAATAAAAAAAAGCCTTTTGACTGCGATTAGAAATGTTTTTAATAAGACTTCCAATAAATACATATTTAAGAAACCCATATAAAGTTGCTCATGTACCATAAATTTCCTTACATCCACTTCAATGTTAACTGCCAAGATAAATAAAAAAAAGTTTTGAGCATGAGGTCAGATTTCTAATTTCCGCAATATAGCGACCCCGGCCAAAATAAATACGAGAACGGAAGCCCTATAACAAACTCTCGACAGCTGTTCGCATTTTAAATTTGCATAAGATTTAAAGTTCAACAAGCTTAAAGCTGATTTATATTTTAAATTCGTATTTCCTTCTCTCTCACACTCTTTCTTTCTCTTTCTTTGCAGCGATTGTCGCGTGGTGCGCGATCCACAAACCTTGAAATCGAAGGGCTATGGATTCGTGTCCTTCATCAAGAAATCGGTAAGCATTGTGGTCCACAATTGATTGCATTCTTCATAATCCTTAACGCACTCTATCTCCTTCTCTTTCTCTGCCTCATCTGCTGTCTCTATCTGTGGTATCGGCCGACACAGGAAGCTGAGAGCGCCATTACGGCCATGAACGGCCAGTGGCTTGGCTCGCGCTCAATTCGCACGAATTGGGCTACACGGAAACCGCCGGCGAGTAAAGGTAAGGAAATCATGACTGTCACCTGGCCTGGCTCGTGCTTCCGGCCATGCGTACGAATCGCAGCCAGGTCAGAGCAGCCAGACCAGTCGGGCCAGCCACCTGACGTTGTTATTGCCCCGTGTTCCAGTTCGTGTCGTTGTTGTTGCTGTTGTTGTTGTTGGTAGTCGACGCGTCGTTCTTATTACAGGAAATTATGACAATGAATGCCAAAGGTAACCGTGGCATGACTCGGGTCAAAGGTAAATGCAGGGCAGGCGGGCAGACGGGACGACAAAACCAACCTGCTATTTATATAAACGTGTCGCAGCAAATTTTCTGCCAGATTATGTTTTCTTAATATTTCTCTTGCCGTTGTTGTACGCATGAAATGAAAAACCGCACGCGCTTAATTTCCTTAATGGCCTGGACCAAATTCGGTTTAAACTTTTTCAATTAGTCCACGACGACGACGACGAGAACAAAGACCCTAACAAATAAGGACAAAATGCGACATATTCTATTAGGGGCAGAGCGAATCAATTTTAATTTAGGCCCGTTGCTGTTGGCCCCAATGGGCCAGAGCATTGTTAACCACAAAACTAACTGTAACTAGCGTAATCATTATTAACAGTTGGCAAACATGCGCGAAGGGCGTATCGTTTGTCATTCATAAATCAAAAGTTAACGCATATTTGCATGTTTTAACATAATTTTTATTTGCCTGACACACACACACACACACAAACACACCCGTACATACATACACAGTCACAAAAGGGAAGTAAACGAGAGGGTGCAAATCAGATAAATAAATTTTGCCAACACGAAACTATTATCATAAAACCACACACACACACAGAGGATAGAAAATTTCATGGTTATAGAACAAACATTTGGCATTCCTTGGGATAGATAGATATACACACAGATAGATAGACACACTTATACACATAGTCAAGGTGGAATTTATCGTGCGAAGGAAGGTCTGACATGTTGAAGGGTTCCATACAAAAAGAAAAAAAAGGAAAAAAATGGAAAAAAAACTATGAGCATGAATTTTTTCTTGGTTTTTGCATTTATATTGTTGTCATAAAAAACGCCTATGAAAGCTTAAGCGGATTTTTATTGGTCTCATTGTTTATTTGCCTTTGTCACGGCTTTTTCCCTGTTGTCTGTTATGGGCGGGGGAGGTTTGGGAGTTTTTGTTGGTTGTAATACAAGTTATTATTAGCAATTTGGCAGCAAAATAATTTGGATATTTTGATGGTTGACAGACCCAAGTAGTCTGAGTAACCTAACTAGCTGACTCAGCACTAAAATCGAAGAATCAACTCGAGGAGACTTGAGTCGACTCTTAGCCAAAGATTTTACACAATTACGGGCCTGCAATTTAGTTGACTCTCTAAAGGGTTATTTCATATGCGTGTACTTACACACACACACATATATATATATACCATATAAGTATATATATATATATATATTTCGATTTTATAGCCTGTCTAGTTGTTTGGGGCGCCTGCTGTCAGCATTTACGATTGGTAGCACTCAACTCATTTCACATTTCGCATTTCACATTTCGCCATTTGGAATTTGGGCATTACTTGATGTTTTACGCTGCCACTTTGCTGGTGTTGTTGTTTTTGTTGTTGCTGATGTTGCTGCTACGGATGCTTTGGACAGGCTTGTCCTGGCATTTTTATGTTTTAAGCAGGCTGCACATTTTATGGTCTTGGCAATCAGTCGGCAGTAGTAGCATTTAGTGAGCCACTCTCAACTTAGTGTATGTGTGTGAGTGTCGCCTCCTTTTGTAGCCAAGATTTACGAGCCGACGCAATTGCGCATTTTACAGTTGTGACAATTTTGGCGTCGCTTTGCAATTTTCTCCTTTTTTTGATACCCTATGCCCATAGGTGCAAAGGGGTATTATAGGGTTGTGCTAATATAAAATGAATATAGCAGACAGTCTGAATTTTAGGTGGAAAATTAAGAAAATGAAAAGAAACAGGAAAGCGAAGTCTAGAAGCTGTATGCTTATATATATCAATGGACAGAGCACTGTTGCTCTGCTTGATAAGCAAACACAAGTCTATAAAAACTTATATTGATCAGTGTGACTTTAGTCCTGGGTATCTCATAGTACAGCACGCTCTGTTATAGCACACTTACTTATGTTACGCTCTTCTTTCTTTTTTTTACTATTTAGAGCTTTGGGTTTATAACAAACGCGTTTGGTATTTTTTATAGCCGAATGCGAAGCTCGTGACAAAAGTTGTTCGCAAAGTTTTTCTTTTGTTAACCGATTCAGGCTGGAGTCGGCTTCAATGCATGCCATAAATAAAGGCCAAAATACTTACAAGCTCATTATGGTAATAACTTAATTAACCTGAAACAATATGCCGGCAAACACAAAGACGACGACGATGTTGTATGACAAATTTCTGTGCCCAAAACTATTTGACTTTTGACTGTGCTTGAAGGAGCAAACTCCTGTCGAGTTGCTGTTCCTGACGGTGGTGCGGTTGAGCGGTGGTGTGGTGAAAAACTTGGAGCAAATTATTTAACAGTATGCGTGGGCCAGCTACCTGCCTACCTATTTACCTGCCTGCCTGCCTGCCTGCCAGTCGTAGTTTTCGCAATAAATCAACATTTTATGCCAAGTTGCGCACAATTAAGTAAAAGTTGAAATGCCTCAATGCGCTCAATGCCAAAGAAAGTTCTCAGCTAAAGGTAAATTATATGCTCAGACATAAGTACATAGTCTGGAACTGTTTCTAGGATGATATATTTTAGCCGAATAATAAGGGACTTGGGTAAATAATTTGTCAAATCAAACAAGCTGCACATTGTTGAATGCTTCTCGCTTGACAAAGTGCTTTAAAAGTTACATGGCCACGCCCCATGTCACCGCCCTCTCATGATTATTGATTTGTTTAAATGTGAATAAACAATAACTTATAGATTTACTTAGTTCAATTTACTTACGGTTTGAATAATTTATGCTAATGTTTTGGTGACTATTTCACGATTCCGGATAATAGCTTATTAAAATTGCAGCTCGTTTGGGAAACTGAAAAAAAGTGGACTGTGTTAAATGGCGAATGGACAGAAACTTGTCTTAGTTATTAATTATTTACACTGCTCGTGATAATTCATTCCACACTTGCATTTAAAAAAGCTCGGGGAACTGTACAGCTGAGTACCATTAATTTGATGCAGACATGAAATGAATCGAGTCGAGGGACAGCTGCAGGTTATGCCCAGAGTTTGGCCCAAACCGCCAACTGAACTGGCTGACAGCTTCAAGGCTGAGCCCATGCAGAATATATATCCAAATTTAATTACACCCATTTAAAATCGTAAAGAAACGAAACGAAATGAAAGGCAAGGAAAACAGCAAAACACAAAGCAAAGTGCAAATTAGTGAAACACTGCGCTCAAAAGTATGCAATGCCGTTTGTATAAGCTTCAGTGTTGCTCTGGGTACGTGAGGGCATGTTTGTGGCTGCATGTGTGTCTGTGTGTGTGTGAGTCTGGCTGTGTCAGTGTGAGTCACATACATTTGTAGCAAAAGCTTTCAAAAATATTTGCAAGCTTGTTAGTTTATACGATGCACCCTCGCCGTTCCCTTTGATTGTGTTGTGTTGACTGTGTGTGTGTGTGTGCGAGTATTGTCCTGTTGCATGCTATTGAGCCATATTTTCGTGTTTTGTTTGGCATGCTCGTTACTCGGACCAGTGAGGAAGGGAGAGAGAGAGAGAGATCGACTGAGAAAGGGACAGGTACTAAAGAATGCACAGGCATTTTAATAGAAGGGTTGGAATTGTGCCATTAGAGAGTTAGGATTGGTTAGGCTTATACGATTGAAGTCTATACGCTACGCTTGAACAACATTTTTTTAACAATTTCTAAAGACATTTTTAATCAATAATTTGTTTGGCATTTGCTGTGAGTCAACTGACTTAAATTCCATTTGACAATGTCTTGTCAAACAGCTTTAACTTATTCCCAATGAGTTTTGTTAAAATATATAGTATTGCAGCGATTTTTAGCTAACTGCAGTGTCTATAGCTCCAGCTGAAGGGCAGCTGAATGCCCCGTAAATTGTTCAAAACTAAACAAAGACATAAACACGCAAGGCTGACATTATTTTTAAAAGTGCAAATTTTGCTTTAACCTCAAAGGAAGTAATTAGTGTAACTTTTGCATACAAATACGTGCACAAATGCCATATAGCTGGCACTACCAGCAACACCACAACTAACAACAATTACAACAACGGCAACAGCAGAACAACCACAATATGACCAACAATGTGGGTTGCCTGCAAACTATGGCTGAAAAAAATAACGAAAAAATATAATAAAAAATGCAATAACAAGAGCAACAATTTTAAAAATGCAGCAACAACAATTGAGGCAACGGTAAATGGTGTCGCACAGCAATCACACACATATACAGGCACAACCTCGAACACATTGACTAAGTGTATGCGGTTATTTTAATTACCAAAACGTAGGCAACGCCGTTGTTGCCGTTGTCGTTGTTGTTGTTCCTGCTGCGGGCAAAACCCTTAATTAATTTGCATATTAATCATGCAGTTGGTTGAAATAACAGAAACAACAAAACTGAAAGAAAAAGAGAGAAAGAAAGAAAGAAACACGGAACAGGCATAAAAACTGCAGTCATTAATTGTGGCTTGATATCGAAATGAATTTCCCCGTTGATGAAAACTGAAAATCGTTGACAATCGTTTTTGATATATTTTTTTCAATTTTTTACTTCCATTTAGAGAACATCAAGCCGTTGACATTCGATGAGGTCTATAACCAAAGCAGTCCCTCCAATTGCACCGTTTATGTGGGCGGCGTTAACAGCGCCCTCACCGCACTCAGCGAGGAGGTGCTCCAGAAAACATTTGCACCCTATGGCGCGATACAGGAAATACGCGTCTTTAAGGATAAGGGCTACGCATTTGTGCGGTAAGATTAGGAACTGATCCATTATCCATTATTTCCATTTGCAAGGTTTACTTTATTCCTTACCCTTAAATATTTTCTTATTACTTATGCATTTCCATTTACCTCCAAGAGCAAATTATTGATGCACTCAGTAACGATGTCATTCTTCATTTCTATATTGATACAACAATTTACTTATTTGTATATCAATGAATGTGAATATGTATATTGCTTATTTATATAGCGATAAATCAACTGTATTATTTTTGAGTATTAATTACAATTTGTTAAAGTTATTAATTTAGATGAAGAGATTGAATTCACTCTCTAATTATTTCCATTTTGTTTGATACTATTTATTTTTGTCATTTATTTTTAAAATATTACAATACAAAATGTACAATAGCTTCTTCTAATAAGTTTAACAATATAACAATTTCAATTATTAAAATTTTTAAATAACAGCTCATTTAACAATCCCTTTCTCCTTGCAGTTTCTCTACCAAGGAGGCGGCCACCCATGCCATCGTCGGCGTACACAACACCGAAATCAATGCACAGCCCGTCAAGTGCTCGTGGGGCAAGGAGAGCGGTGATCCAAATAATTCTCAGACTATGGCCAGCCAGGCTTTGAATAGTGCTGCCGCTGCTGCCGCCGGCTATCCATATGGCGTTAGTGCTGCGGCAGCCGCTGCTGCTGCCTATGGTCAGCAGTTGGCCGCCACCGGGTGCTGGTATTCACCGACGCCAACTTATCCGGCCTCCTCGGCCACCGCAGCCGCTGTGACACCCGCTGCAGCGGCGGCCAGTGCTGCGGCCGTGCAAAATCAATTCCTGCAGGGCATCCAGGGCTACCACTTTGGGCAGTATGGTGGCTACCAGCAGGGCTATATGGGGTAGGTCCATCGATTTATGCATAATTATTTCATTAGTTGATGTGTTCGCGTTGCGAGTGCGAGTGCGAGTGCGTTGCCCTGCCCACCACCTGCACCACAGGTGTACTTAGCACCCTCTTTCCCTGTGTAGAATGATTGAATCGCCACCGGGGGATGGGCAGCGACAGCATGACGGATGAGTGAATTCATTTGCTAATTGCTAAAGTTTCCATTCCGAGCTGTGGCACTGTGGCACATACAATATATATATTTCCACACGCTCTGCAAATGCAGCCAGCAGCCAGCAGCCACGTACGAGTTTTGACCGAGCTCTTACCGTGGTAATTGCCTCGCAACACTCGCAAAACCGTGACTCAGGGGAGATTCGCAGTCAGATCTCTCGCTCGTTTTGCACAACTCTTTGCTAATGCTTGTGCGCATGTTCTGTCTTATTCACATTTTTCAGAATGGGCGTGCAGATACCCGCAACCTGGCAAGGCGTCACCCAAGCCCAGATCTCGCCTGCCCAGCAATTGGCAACGGGCGTTGCAGGCACAGCCATGCCGCAGGCCACTGGCGTTGTTGCCTATCCGATACAGCAGTTTCAAGTGAGCCCACAGGTATGTACCAAGTAACATGTACACAAACACTCACACACACACACGCACACACACCAGTATATATGAAATGTCGCACATTGTTAGAATGTGCTTTGAATGTTTTGAATGCATACTCAATTCGATATATTTCGCTTATTTACTTATCGATTAGTATTTTTTTTTTGGTTTAAAATTAGAGTTTTTTATTGCACTCTTCACACGATGGGACAATTGTCATGTGTATTTATACTTTATGCAATTTACTTTGATTTACTTCTGTTGAAAGTTTCTTTCTTGCGCATGTGTTAACGTTTATTTTAAAATAAATACAATATAATATTGAAGTAACAAACAGTTGCCAGTAGGTGCAGGCTAAGACTGAGTAGGAATAAAAATAGTATGCATATCATCTTAAGCTTACAGGACACCAACTAAGTACAGTTTTAACTATTTTCTTCATACTATATAATAGAAACCCTTGCTTATAGGCATGTTCTATACACGAACAACAAATACACTATTTTATTTGATAATCTCCTTAAGACTTGAATACAGTTCTATTGCTTTATTTTTAACGTAGCTTTCCTTTTTCATACTTCGTATCTAAATACATAAAATGCTGCATACAATTTCTCTGCATTATAAATCATTTTATTCCGACTACTATTTTTTTCCAATTTTTACTAACACCCATATTATTTTTTAAGGTTTATCCTTTACTTTTGCAGGCACAGTAAACAAAATGAAAAGCTAAAATTGAAACAAAACGAAAAGATATACATATATTGCAATTTTTGAGTACAGCAGAAGTTCTGAACAGAAACAAAACCAAAAAGTAAAGCTGTAAATAAAATGCGAAGCGCCGACACAAAATTTTCAATTGACGAGAAGTTCGAAGCGAAGTTCGACGAAGAATCTTGAGTGGTGCACCAATATAAAAGCCAAAGTACTTAGAACAACCACAGCACACACATAGTTGCAATTGTTTATGATTAATTAGAGCATAAACAGTTGTAAGCGGCCCTTTTGAATAAGCCTTAAATGTGAAGAAAAATTAAAAACAAAAAAAACAAAAAAAACAAAATAAAAAAAATTATAGAAAAAATAAAAAAGAAAACAAGAAAAATATAAATAACATATAAAATACATTTGGAAACCTAGTTGCTTATATTACAAACACACACGCACACACAGACAGTTCACCATCACGTCCCCACATCCCCTATACACAAACATATGCATAAATATATATAAATTTATGCTTCATATAAATGTGTTAAGCATGCTGCGTATAAACAGAATTATAATTAATTGAAGAATAATTAAAAAAAAAATACACAAAAACAAAACCAAATAAATGACAAACAAGAATTGCGTACTTAAATTAAAAGTAATTCGGTAAAAAAAAAGAAAGCCATAAATTAAGTATGCTGTTTTCTCTGTGTATAAATTGTGAAGAGCCCAGAACACACACACACACTCACGCACACATACCCTCAAAACTGCCTATACATATGTATGTGAACGCGAAATTAAATTAAAATAAACATAATTAAAAATGCGTTAAAATTAATTACGCGAGTGCACACATACACCCACACACCCACACACATACGCACTTATTTGTATAAATTTGTACGTCTGTATACGGCGTGACAGGCGGGTAGACACAGTCGCAGACGTTCCCAGGAGCTCTTTAACACACAGTCGCGCTCACACACACACACTCACAAATACAGGTACTCTCGTGTAGCATATAATTTAGCATTGCCTACTTTTATGCGCAGCTTTTGATAATCGCTTAGAGCAAGTACATCACAATGATAAGACACCTAGCACTAGTGCCTATTACTATCGTAGATCTAGATGACAACGTATCCACATTCGGAGACCCTCACACACACACACACTCACACACATACATTGACAACTGCCAAGCCAAAATAAATTGGTGAACTCGACATTTCCTGCTATCATTTTCCTATGCAACTAAAATGCAACTAAATGTTACAAATACTCAAAGTACTTTATTTTGTGATTGCTCAGTAATTGAAAGACATGTTCCTACAAAACGTCTATACACACACAAACACTCATTCTCACACACATACACACATACATAGAAACAATAGCACTCGCAGCTAAAAGTATCTGAAAGAACCTTATGATACGAATATAATTAAAATATGTTTGTAAATGAAATAAGACAAAAAGTCCAATACAGTCCAGCCACAAGCTTAACTCAAACTCTATAATCGATACTCGATACTCAATGGCATCAAGCTTTAGTTATTAACTGTCACACAGGCTTTGTAATTATAATAGCAGCAATATCAACTTGATACACTTTCTATTATTTTTTCCGTTTTCGCAATTATTTTATTATATTTATGATTTAATGTTTCAAAAAAGAAACATAATGAAATTGAACCCTCTGTACAAAGCAACATTACAAAAATTTCCACATAAATATTAAAAAAATGCTCATTTTGAACTTTTTATACATCTCTAAAACGTATAAAACGTATTTTGTATATGTTTTTATTTCAGTTGCCAGAAGATGAATGGTTAGCTGCAAATTTATTGTGTTAATTTAACTCCACAAACTGATTAATGTAAAACAGTGTTTCACATGTCTTTTCAATTTGACAATTTGCTAGACCTAATTTAAAATACCTACTGTCCTTGCAAAGTCTTTCAGTCTACCTCGTTGTCAATTGTAGACTTTAGACGAAATGCGAATTGCAAAAGGTTTGTGAAACAGAGTTGAGCAAACACTAGAAAATACGCCCAAATACACAAGTACATGCATATGAACTACATATATTTACATATACAAATATAATAATAACAATCAAAGTATGCCATCGAATGAAATTAATTGATATTAGCTATAATCAAGAACACAAATAACAATTAAATAAGCCGAAAATGGTAAAAGCATAATAACCATAAATACGTGTAATCGAATCCAATTTTCGAACATACAAAAGTATCATTTTTATTTAACCACAGCAACAGCATAATTATTGATTCGGCAATAGATTAGAAGTTGACAGTCAGTAAAGTTTAAAAATGAATTCAGCTTGATGATCAGAAACAGAAAATTAAGTTATAATTTAATAGTCAGTAACACATATGGAGTTAATGCATATGTGAGTAAACAGATTATCTGAGTTTCTTATAGATGTGATCCAGTTTGATTGAGGCTTGATTAACTGAAAGGCATAGATGAGACACAAATGCCCAGAGTGCATTTTCATACACACAAAATGAGAGACACATAAAAACACACACATAAAAACACGACATACTCAAACGTGAATTACACAAATATGTTTAATGGTTTATATAGTTGATATGTAAAACAGAAACATGCTTATATAACGTACATCTATACATTCATATATACATATTTTAGAGCTAAGCAGACATACATATAGAATAGTGCGTATATATGTGTGTATATCGGCATAAATCAAAAGACATATATATATATATATATATACACAGAGTTATTCATAAGCGAATAGTCAACTAGCTGCGACACATAGTATATAATATTTATATAGATATGTGTTTATATATATTATATATATAAATATACATTCATGCATATGTAGGAGTATGTCTTGGATGATAAATTACAAAAACAAAAACAGCAGTAACAACAGTAACAACAGCAGCAAAAAATGTTCAAAATAAAAACCAATTAAAATGATAAAAAGCAAAATAACATGTAATGGCTCGTAGTATGTACATGCAGATGATGTACGTATCGAGCAATTAAACTTGATATCATTTCAGTTTGGATATTTGTGTTTGATGGGAGGAGTGAGAGAATTTATTTGCATATGGCGCGTTTTATCTGTATTTTTATGATTTTACTTTGACCTTTTTGATATTGTTAACAACATTTTATGCACAGAGGCGCATACAGAGAGAATAGTTGAATTGAATTTTTATATATAAATGGGCGGGATGTGCAATGCAAATTTTTAAGGGGAATGTCAAGTAGAAATATATGTTGTTCGAGTGCATAACTTAATGTTGTGTAGAGATATATCTATGTCTATGATTAATCGAACTCCGAGTGGAACCCCTAAGAAACGACAACACTGACAGACAGACAGACAGACAGACAGATAAACATACATACATACATACATATATATATATATAATTATATGTTTAGCCTAAGTAACTAGCGAGTTGTAATGTAAAATTAAGATGTTTTTAGCACTAGAACTAACACGTAGTTGGACTATGAGAGGCAATGCATGTTTAAACAAAAAAAAAAAAAAAAACAAAAATAAAAACAGCAAACGACTTAGATGTAGATGTGATTTTAAACCAGAGCAAAACCTTGGATCGATTTAGAAAGAAAGAAGCTGATGCGATTATTGCATTTTTTCTGTTGTTATTTTGTTTATAAATAAAAAAAAACGTAGTCAAAAAGGAAGCTAATGCAAAATAAAAATTAATGATTTTTTGTTATATAAACGAAAAACCTAGGCAGATAAAAATTTAAAACATTGTTGACCAACCCATGAAGAAAAGAGTTAAAGAATTTTGGCTATAAGAAAATACAGCACATTTATATATTAAATGAACAATGTAAACAAAAAAAAAACAAAGATGAAGAATACTCTGATAATGATAATTTATATACAAATATTATTGGTTTGTTTGTTAATGTTTGCGCAACATATCAGTAAAGAGTTAAATGAATAGTTTCCACATAGAAGAAGCTAACAACAAGTTGGAAACTTAATCGACAAAACAAAAAATATACTTTAAAGTAAAAAAAATAAATAAATATATATTCATATATATATATATATATATATATATTAAAAAAAAAATTAAGAAAAATGCGAAAAAAAAGTATTAATGTTGTGCAACTAATGAATGTGCTAAGACATTTATATACGTCTACATACATATATACAAAATATTTATATATATACAGTACAAGTAACTAAAGAACATAGAACATATTTATAGGCGTCTATACAGAAGAAGATAACAAAGCAAGTCAACTCAAGCGGGGAGGCTAAACGAATTAATGGGAATTATATTACAAAGTACTCCAGTAATTCATCATCATTATTTGTAGACACATTAGAATCTCACAGAACAGAAAAGAAAATAGAATCATAGCTCAATTGAAATGTTTTAAAAGCTCATCATTTGTTGATACTAACTAAACTATCTTATATATTCGATATAATTTAAACTCATGTCAAAGTGGGAGCAGAAATGAATATAAAAACCAATTGTAGTTGATAATAACAAGCTGCAATTACAAATTAGTCAATTTGGGGTGTAATTTATGAGTAACTATAAAAAGCTGTAGCTGGAGCAGTTAGCAAAATTTTATGAGACACATACACACACACACACACACACACACACACACCCATACAGAGACACTCATACACTCAGCACAATGAAAGACAAAGATTGGGCCAAGAGTCTGTCTGTAAACGCAATTAGGGCATGTAGCAAAAATTAAATTAAATTAAAACTCAAATCAAATAACAAACAAAAGCGAAACCAAACTTGAAATCAATCAAATAAAAGTATTATTTAAGCAACAATACAATACGAGTATAAATAATAAATATATAAATAAATAATAACGTACATAAATATACATAAGCATACATATATTTACATAAAGCAGAAAAAAATGAAAACCCATTTCTTTGTTAATCTAACAAAAGAAAAAAACGTGTGAATTAATATACATACGATATAGAATATGTGTGTGCTCTTATACTTTGATTTTGAATAATATTGTTTAATTACAAAAATACAGCAACAATTTACAGAGCAACAATATGACAGTGAAATGGGAACTCTTAACCCTTCGACAGAATGTTAATTGTCGTGTCTCGTGTGCTTAGATTTACAAAGAAAAAACAAACTAACATAACATATGAGATACATTATTTATATAAACAAAGGAAATACAAGCAAGACAAAATATTTAACGTTAAAACTAGCAACCTAAATGTAATAGCAAAGTAAGTACTAAGTAAAGCTAGAGTCCCCCTATATAATATGGTATGCTAACAATGCAAATCGAAGTAGTTGTACTCGAACTCGTATTCGTATTCGTATTCGTATTCGTATTCGTACGATACACAATATTTTTTTGTGCAATAATCCGGAAAGGCATAAGCATTTTATGCATTTAAAATCATACTAAGATTGTAGAACAAATCAAAACGATGAGCAAACAACCAAAAGCTGCTAATAAAACTAATCAGAAGAAAAATAACAAACAAACACACAACAAACTTAGGGTTTGGATGGCATCAAACTAAGACGCAGATATGAGCTGTGCAATACACACACACCAACACACACACACCAACACACACACACACCAACACATGCATGAATATAGATATCGACTAAAAAGCGAATGAATATGTGTAGAATATATATCTGTATAAACACATAAAATATGTTAAGTGAATAGCAGATAAAATAAACAAAGTATAGATATCGACTGCAGTATTGCAAATATTTTGTAGAAATTTAAGAATGTTTAAGTGTGTGCTTAGGATGGACAAGGACTAGAAGACACACACACGCACACACACTCACACACATACAAACACACACAGGCAAAAAAAAAGTGAGGCAAATATTATGACAAAATACAGAATGGCGCAGAAATAGAAATAGAAACAGAAACCGAAACCGAAACAGAAACAAAAATCAAAGGCATAAGCTATGTTTTAATAAAATATATAATATGGCATCAAGCATACTCACACACCCCACATAGACAGACAGTCACATAAGAAATCACATGTGAAACAACATAACGAATATTAGAAGGTTAATCAAATTAAGCATGGCAAATGAAAATATTTATAGTTACAAATAAAAAGGAAAACAAACGAAGCACACATTTTGGTCGCGTGTTTTGTATACCAACGCGCCAAAGTAACCAAAAAAAAAAAAAAAAAACAGAAGAAAACCAAAATGCAAGCATAAATATTATACAAATTATATACAAAAAACAAAAGAGGAAAAAAAAGTATAAAAAATAATTTATTATATGTGCAGGCTACTAAAATCGAGAGGTTCGAACATATAGTTATAAACAAAGCCAGCACAGAATCTATAGATAATCGATGATGAAGACGGTGAAGAAGACAAGAGTTGCCAGCGAGAAGCATTGGAAAAATACTTATACAAAGCTAAATGCAAAAGAAACGACAACAAATGAACAACAATTGCAACATATAAATGATGAACATAAGTAAAAAATAAATATATATATAATAAATATAAATACAAGTAAAACAGAAAACCGAAAACAGAAAACAGAAAACAGAAAAATAAACATAAAAGTAATGGTAAAAATTAACGGATAAAAAAAAACTTATATTATGTATACATAAATATATTGAAGGAAAACAAATAAAACAAGAAAAAAAATTTTGTAAAAATAAAAACAGACAAATGCATTTTAATTTAACAGGCGGGGGGAAGGATGTCGAATGAAAAGATGGATGATCTATATAATGTAATTAATTAAAAGTTTTGCCATGAATAAATATATCTAGCTCAATGCTTTTGTAGCTTATATATCTGAGAATTCTATTTCAGTGAAATACTTTCTTTATTCTTACGAGATTCTTTTTCCTGTATTAATATCAATAGCCTGGGGGGCATATCCGATAATTGTGCTATTGTTTTTCCACAGAGTGACCATTTCCATACGTTGTATTTCAATTGAACTCCATGCAAGCAATTGATATGCCTTTTGCAGCGACTCAGCAGCTGAAAAGTAACAACAATTCGTATACTGTATATCGTATAATGTATACGTATCATATGCTATATGTCTGTCTCTGTGTGTGTGTTTAGAGCCATACCCCTGACCGTTGAGCCCGTTCAGCGGCTCAGTTGCCCACCAAGCATAAATTGTCATAACAAAGGCAAAAGACAACACGTGCAACAATAACAAATCAAAAATTTACAAAAACACAAAAAAAAAAGAAGACGACGACAAAATGAAAACACGCACAGTTAAGGCAAATGCTGGTTAGGGAGGGGAAAAGCACGGGAAGGGAAGGAAGAGAAGAGAGAGTGGCGGCATGACTCCCGGCAACAGGACGAGCAAGGCAAAAATGCAAAGTGGAGGAAAATGTTTTAAACATATTTTTTTGCCAATTTTTTTTCTCTTTTTTTGTGATTTTATTTTAGTCTTGTTTTTGCGCGGCGGCTGCTGTCGTTTTACTGTAGTTGTTTTGCTTTTTTCTCGCACTTTGCCGCAGGTTAAGACCAGGACACACACACACACACAAGAAATACAGGAGTGTATATTCTGTGTGTGTGTGTGTGTGAGTGTGTGCGTTATTATCGCAATGATTTCAAGCACAACACAGAACGCGAAACGCACAACACGCAGACAGATGGTCGTGTGCTTTGTGAAACAACATATGCGTCGAGGTTTCACTTTCATTTCCACATTTTCATGTGCGTATGCGTGTGCGAATGCGTGTGAGTGAAATAATGGCGCTATGTTTGATTTGCATTGCAAATCGTGGCAATTTTGCAAAATGTCTTCCTATATAGGAAACAATATGTTTTATTTACTTACATTTGACTTTGATTTCACCAACTCACAGTCACTGTCTGTCCGCCTGTCCCTCTATCTGTATCTGAAGGCATGTGCATATAGCTCTTCATTGGCTTTGTTTTATTTAGGGGTATAAAGAAAAGTATAAACTTAAAGGGGAAATCTGTGCATAAAATGAAAACATTTCCTTTACATCTTTCAGTTTTTCTTTTTCTGTAATTATGCGCATCGATTCTAAATAAAGTAACTTGAACACAAATGGATTCAGCTCTGGCCACATAAAATATAACGATGGGCTTATGCTATGGGGCATGTCCTTGGGGACAACTCAGCTGGCTTGGCAATGCACACATCATAATATATTGCCGGAGTTTATGGACGCCATCAGCAGACACTCGTTTCGGTCTCGATCCTGCCTGCAAAGTGACATGCAGACGCCATAACATGCATTACCTTAACGGTGTCCTTGTTGATGCCTGCGATGCCGCCTGTTTAGTTAATAATTCCCATGCATAGAGCCATCACCCAAGGATGAAGAGAGAGAGGAGGCCGAGAGATGCATTCTGTGCATAGCAGGATATTTACAGCATATAAGAAACGTCGGGAGTTGAGTTGAGTACGTGCAACTGCAACGGAAACCGGAAATGCGCAAATAGCAATGTACTGAAGATTTTTTCGCACACAGCATGCCACATAGTGTTGTCATGGCTGAGAACCACATGCAGTGCAACTCCAGATAATACAGACTTAGCAGGCGACTGATAGAGGGAAGGAAATTGGGCATGACAGCAACAGCAATAGAAATGGAATATTGAACCTCTTGAGAAATGCTTGGAGAACTAACTAAGCGCCTAAATATAGTCAGCTAATTAGTTAGTCGTGCTTAACTCAATTGACTTAATAGTCGCTATCAATCATAATGGAAGTTCATGGTTTATGATATACTGTTTTTTATACTTCTTCCATTCCTGTTGCTGTTGGAAAACGCGGCCACGTGGAGTGGTATTACCAAATGGCATATTACCGGACGCTTATGTCCACTAACTGATACAGATGCCACCCCAAGGACAACACACGCCTCTTTCCCAAGTCCAAGGACCAACCGCAACGGGACATAATGAAACAAGCCATTTTAACAAAACAGAGCACAGAGAATGTCTTGCTCTCCAAGCTCTTCAGGCTGACCAAGCTGTCCTGCTTGTCCTGCTATACAAGTAGCCAAATATCCCCAGTTCATAACACGAAAAAAGAACAAATGTCCTTTGCTGATAAAGCCTCATAATAAATGTCGACCTTTCGTTTTTCCATTTATATTATCAAACTGTGGCGAGGCTTGGTGAGGAGGCACCTCACCTTGGGCCAGCTTTTGGAGCAAAAAAGTTCCAGATGTTGTTGTTGTTGTCGTTGTCGTTGTCGTTGTCGTTGTCGTTGTTCGTGTTGTTTCGCCTGAACAAAGTCAGGGGGCAAAGTGGTTGTTATGGTATCTTTTCCCTGCGCCGACTGCTCTCTCGCCCGCCCACCTGCAACGCACCTACATATATTAAAATTTATAATAAACAATGCGCCGCAGCAACAACAAGTTGAAGGGTGTGCTGGGAGTGTGTGCATTAAAGTGAACAACGTTTTGACTCTACCTGTTAGAGCATGTCGACTTATGCAATTCCAAGGTAACGTTCGTAAGTCTATACGTAAGTTTATGAGTTTGGAAATGAGATTTAGAAATTTATAATTAAATTTAAGTACATAATAATTTATACATTTCTTTAAAAGGAAAGGATGTATGCAAATTTAGCATATCTAATTTGAAGTTAATATTTATATGTTGCTATACTTATCATCTGTTCCATCATCTGCTCCAATTTATTGGCAATTAAAGAGCATTTAGTTATGCGTTGTAGTAAGCTTAGAAAAGTTCAACCACAGTTGGTGCTTCACTTATTTTATAGACCGGACCCAGGCGAATCAAAGGGACCTGCGCCTGGACCTGGCAAAAGGCAACAACAACGACAACGGCAACGGCAAGTGAATTTATGTTATTTCCTTGTTGTTGGCGTATCAGATAAGCTAATAAAAAATATTATAATTACATATCAGTCGGGAAGTAGGAAGGGCAATGCAGAGACGGCCATTGTGCTCAGATAGTTGACGTTGACTGCGCTGCGTTGTGTTGCGTTACACGCGCCTTTAATGTTGTCCCTTGATGTTGTTTGCTTTGGCCAAAAGGAGGGAGGAGAAGGGAGGGAGATGGAGAGTCCACCTGGTGGCCGTTCCGCAGCGCCTTAGGGTTTTTTTTTTTTGCTGGGCGCGCAGTTGAAACGAAATAAGCCATAAGGACAATTTAGACTTTGAAGTGCCATTGCCATGCGAACTTATTTTAATTAGATGCGCACACATAAATGCTTAACGCGCTCGCCGCAGACCTTTTTTCTTATTTTCCTTTTCTTTTCGAAGAACTCGCACAGACAATGCGATAGGCACATAAAAACAGGTGGGCATCAGGTGACGGGTGGAGAAGGAGGACGACGACCTGTCTCTGGCAATGTCGTGTAACACACATTAACCGATGCCATGCAATGCAGCCATAATAACAGGCAGAGCACAAGTTTAATTAGTGCAGCCAACGAGGACAGAGGAAGCAAGGCAAGGAAGCCTGTGGCCAACGTTGCGTATGAGCAATGTGTGTTCGTGTGATAAAATGGCCACGCAACGTCAAGGTTTTGTATGTATCTGTATCGGTGTCTCATCCTGTGTGTGTGTGTGTGTGTGTGTGTGCGTGTGTGTGCTTTTATTGCTGTCATCCATCTGAGAAGTAAAACTCTTATGGTCATAAAACTCTAGAACGCATTGCCAGCTGCAAAAACAATGCCAAAAACCCCAATAGGTTTCTGGATACAGAGCCAAAAAAAAAATGTCAGAGTGCTGAACTAATAATGGCACATGTCAAAATTCGTTAGCCCGCAGGTGTGTGGTAACAAAGGGGAAAGAAGTGGGGTGGGGAGGGGAGGGGATGGCGAGGACGAGGACGAGGTGAAAGACAGGCGGCAACTTTGGTCGAATGATGAAACCCAAGTGACATTCATTGTGATTTCGTTTGGCAGTTTTGTGTCATTTGTTGGATTTAACCGATGGCACACATGGCTGGAGCCTTGGGCATTGCACTTGGACTTCCACCGTTGGGATGGTTAAAGGAATAAAGAAAGAGAAGAAATATAGAAAATAAAATAACGAGACAAGTCAACGAGCAAAGACCACACAATTTATGACTTGAGCGCAAAGAAGCACTAAATAAGCGCAAATTCAAGTTTAATACCGTAAGAGACAGAGAGATAAAGAGGGAGAAAAAGTGTCAGAGTGAAAGTGGAAAGAGACTTGATGTGAATATTCTTGCAGGTGTCAGCATCTGTGATTCTCTGTCTGAGATATCTGTCAAATTATAGAAATCACCATAAAATTCAGACTATAAACTGTGTTCCAATTAAAGAATATATTTTCTCTTAATACATAAGTAATGTATATCCAAATTTAAAGAGTAGACAAGCCACATGGACGACCAGAAACAACCAACAAACATTAAAAGGAATGAGAGTCCAGTAGCAGAAACAGAAACTGGAATTTGAATATGTGATAAGTTTCAATATAAACAGAATAAAAAAGCAATGTATATTCTGTTCATCATGTGATTCTTGTGACAAATAGATCATACTTGTTTTTAAAAATAGTTAACTCAATGGATCTCATAATTTCTCTCATTATTTTTTTTTTAAATCTATAAGCAACTATATTAAAAGGGGAAAAAAAATTAAAAGCCAAGGCAAGTATGTGTATATAAAGATGTGCATATGCATATAAAAAGGCAGTTAGCAGCTGGCCATACCCAATGCAGTTTTGTTGCCCAGACGACGACTAACTGACAATCTCGGCGAGTGCATAACTGTCTGTTTGTGTGTGTAGCACTTCCGGTGACAATGTGCCAGAGGAATGATGATTTGCAAGTGGACAAGTCGGATGAGTACTGAAACCGACTGTAAAAATGCAAAAGCCGATGCAAATATTTCCAGCTGTGTCCCAATCGGAGACTTCAGTTAATACTACATATGACAGTAGAGTGCATTGGCCAAAAAGGCAGCTGTGATGCGTTGCCAAACAGTTTCAAATTGCCAGTTGTTGCAATATTTGAAATACATTTGAAAATTGCAATTGCGTGGCAAAATGGATATTCATCTCATTCCTGATTCGACTCTGCGTCTATGTATGTCCTCAAATGATTTATGATCATGGGACATGTGTATTTTTTAAAGCTCATAAATTTATAGCTGCACTGTTGCAACGTTTCGCGTTGCAAGAGTTGTCGACAAACTGACACTTCGAAAATTCTGTCCATTCCTCTCGAGTGCTTCTCGATTTCAGCCAAAGACATTGCCATATTGACCATTCACGATTAAGAGTCTTATTCGCCTGGTCTGCATCATTCTGAGTGCCTCTTTTCGACTCTCGTTGCGCCATTTGGCTTGACATTAATGACGCGGCCGCGTTTAATGTGACAACAGCAACAAATGCAACAATAAATTCAATTAATTGCATTTTATTTCGATTATCCGAGGAGAAGCACGACATCGACTCCGCCCTGCCATAAATGTCAATTGTGGTCATTGAATATTTGAGCTCAAGTTCCTGTTGTTGCTGCTATTGTTTTTGTTGTACCATTTTGCTGGTATCACTGTGGACGGCATCTAATTTTTGCTCATTAATTTCATGCAACATTTTTATGCATTGTCATAAAACTAATTTTACGATTCCACGCAAACTCACACAAATACACACACAGGCACACTTGCTCCCATATAAGTATATCTAACTGTTTGCCTAATTAGATTAGTTAGCCGGGCATTTCGCATTCTTCTGTCTCTGTATGGATTTTTTGCTTGTCATATGGACAGGGTGTTGGCATCTTATGACTCCCTTCTCTTTCAAAATGTTTTACTCTTTCTCCCAGTTGTTCTTCTCTTCAATATTTTAAGCCTGCTTTGGTCTAATTCTAAACTTTTATTTTCTTTAATAGAATAGTATTCACAATATTTAAAATGACTATCAATATTGTCTTTAGAAATCACTTAAAAATATAAAGCTGATTGATAGATGTGTCAAATGAATACAATCTAAAATATATCAGACATTATTCTATAATTTTATTCTAATTTCTAAATAAATGTCGATGTAGAACTGGGATCAAAATTATGTTAAATTAACAATTAGTTTGCTTTTGATAGCAGGTTGAAATAAAATGTTAATTTTAACTTACGTTATGTGTGTCAATGATTAGTAGCAGTATTTCAAAACCTACTATGAGATACTTATTAAACAAGCATATTCGTTACATATTTTCCTCTTGGTTTGTCAATCAGCCAGCAACTGCTGCCTGTTGGCCAAATTGTTTCCACGTATTCTTGCTGTCGGTATTGTACTGATTTTAGTTATTCCCTCATTTAGTTGGAACAACAACAGCTGTTGTGTGCAAATAGTAGATTAATTACCCAAGAGCGATGCTGCGACTTTGCAGTCAGTTAAACATTTAAATCATGAGGGCAACAAATATAGAATTATATTAAAAAGGGTGCAGCTGATGTTATTTGAATTAAAGTTTGGCAACTCTTTGGTTAACGCAAAGAAAACTTGTGATTAACAGTCCACACAAAAGTCTTTGCCTACGCCACTGGCTGTACTTCAAAAATAGATGGGTTTTGCTAACACATACAAGCACATATTTAATTGGAAGTGAAAGCGGAAGATATGTTCGTACAATGGGGTAAAATGGTACGTTATCAGTACGTATACTTGATTTTTATACGCACACTTAAGCAAATAACTGCAGGCATTATTTCAAAAATTCGAAAATTAAAAGCAAACATTATAGAGCTTAGAGGTAGGGAATGGGGCGTGGCAGGTGGCCATAAGAAAATACTCAGGCAAGCCTGAAAAAAGAGAAAGAGACACAGCTATATAGCATACTTAGACAGAGCAAGACAGAAAGAGAGAAACAGAAAGAGTAGAGCCCAAAGTTTTAATGTAAAGTGATGTGAAATGTTTTCTTTGCGAATTTACCTTCAATTTATGCATTTATGAATATGTAAGCACATTCAAGACCCAGCTCTTGGCTGTGTGAGCAGTCAAGTGGCAAACTTGAATACAGAAACACATATACAGATGCAGCCATATGTATGCGAACACCCATACAATCACACAAGCACTCAGTAATACATTCATTAATAAAATGCTTTTGGCTAAGAAGTTTTGCCATTTGCCCAATTCGTATTTCCACTTTTCATATGTGAGCTCAAAAGGCAGCCTTATACTTTTGAATGCATATAGCATAAAAAACCATAAATAATTTATTGTTAAATGCTTTTACGAGGCTGCAATGAAATGCAATCCAGCCGCGTCCATCTTTTGGCTGAGAATTAAATTGAAATTTTTGTTAACCAATTGTAAACTGAGCGCTTACCAAATGCTTGCACATGTCTTCTGGCTGAGGGGATTATCATACGATAAAAGGACATTTCGACCTGGGCAATTGTAATTCCAAATCAAAGTTAATCAATTACGAACAAAGTCAGAACTCGTCATGAAACTTGCATGACACCTTTTGCCTTCAAGTCTTTGTGTCTTTGTGATGTAAACACGAATACATTTTGCATATACAATGATTGCCCTCAAAATCAATCAACAAAATGCCTACATGGAAAACAATTAGCGTGACACATTCAGTGACAATTTGAAATGTTGTCACCTATGCAAAGGTGTCGATTATTATTGTACTTTTATTATTTTTCCCTCGTCCCACCGCTTGCCTTGCCATTTGCTGTCTTGTCATAATGCCCGTAAAAGCTCAACGATTATTTGTGGCTATTAAATTGCGTATAAAACATGCGGCCACGCCTACTTTTCATCGATTTATTTAACCCTTTTATTGAGCAATTGACAGTCTATGCCGTCGCCACGTTCCTTGTACACCGTGCACATACATTTTTAGTGAATGTAAAATGCTTTGCTTATTCTCAGAACTTCTTGCTGTGATTGCTATGAATTTATGACATTTTCATAGGCAAATGGCACGCGCTAATCAATTTGTGCTACTCAAATTTTCTCATATTTTTCGCTTTATGTATACAGACAATAGGCACCGTAAATGACAAACTTCCGTTACGCATCGTTTACCAGTAACATGGCCTAATAGTCACTTGCCACGGCATAGAAACACGATTCGTGTTGGTAAAATTAAATGAGCATTGAGACAATTGGCCGAGAGGTAAGTGGAAAAGTGATGGAATGTTGTTGTTTTGGGAAGGAGAAATTCCTGAATCGCGTTGTATTTATGATGGAACTCTGTTTATGTTGGCACGGACAGGCCTACGCTTTATTGAGTGAAAAAGGTAATAAGTTCGGAATTTTATTGTATCAACAACATTTGTGATAACAATGATTGATTGCTAGGTAGCGATAATGTTTAATCAATTACTGAGATAATAATCATTGAAGAATTCAAGAAATTTGTTCAATGTCGATTAGATCGAATGCAAAAAGGAGTGTCCAGGGGAGTCTTAAGCGATATTTTTAATGCAAGTCTATAATCATATTTGTCATTCTCGCTCTTCTCTATTAAAGGGAAACTCAACTGGCATTTGGGCATGTACTTAGCAAAAATAAACGGAAGCCATATACCATTCCGCTTAAAACTACAACGCGGCTAAGAGAGTGCTAGAGCCAAAAACAACAACAACAAGCAACGCTCGCAACAAAAGTGGCAATAACAATAAAAACCAAAAGTACTTTTACACGCACTTCAAATACAAATAAAGCACTCGCCTCGCCATCGCATATGAGTGTGTGTTTGTGTGTGTGCGTGTGTGTAAAGTGCGTTTGTATGCGTGTTTATTAGCGCGTGTGTGTGCGCATTTTTGAGTGGACGATAAATAAATTAGAAAGTCGCAAACGCGAAAAACGCTGTCGCAAAATGTTGAATTCCCATCGTTGACGACGCACTGCGACATAATGGCGTCCACTTTGTGTCCTTATGGTTAATTTGTTTAAAAGGGTGTTGCACCCCAAGCTGCATACTGTTGCACACACACACACACACACACACACACACACACACACGTACAGAATGGCTATGAAACAGGCGCGCCAAACTGTTATGAGCAGGCGCTGCTTTGTGGCAAGAATGGCAATTGAACTGAGCTACAGACATGCACAGACACGCAATGCAATGATAGGGTGGTGTCTTCTACTCTTCATTTTCAGCTCGTGAATTTTACATTTCACGCACAATTTTCCATGGCACGCAATCTAGCGCTTAGTGCGCGGAGAAAAGTGTATCAGCATTGGAGTTTAAAGCCACCCTATTGAGTTCACTCGATGCTCATATCACATGCAGAACGGCATGCAGGCGACAGCTTAGCTAATGCTAAGCAAGTCCGAGTCCAAGTCCTCGACCTCAACGTCTCCCTGTTCCACGTCCTTCGTCTCGTCATACTTGATCGCATATTACATCACCGAGTCGAAGTGGTGTTCCAACTCTCTTTCCAGCCATGTCACGTTGTTGTTAGCATTCTCTAACTGGCAAGCAGAGAGTAAGGGGGGTCATAATAGGGGAAGGAGCAAAGGAGGAGCTGGGGAAGGAGCACATGTGCGTGGGCAAATAGTTGAAATAGTTTGATGCGCACTTTTCAGCAGCGACGCTGACTTGGTCTTTGAACTCGCACTGAAAACAGGGGTAAGCCCCCAACACCCTGCCGTCCCCGACCGTCCCCTGCCCAGCCCCGTCCCCCTGCCTATTCCAAATACTCCGCCACCCCCTTTTACCCTACGCAATGCTCGTTGAATTGTTAATATCATTTTGGGGATATACGCATTTAAATGAGGCTCACGTACGCGGACGATTTGTCACAAAATAATTTTTACGACTTTACGACTCCATTGCCAGTGACCAAACGCAATTCGAGAGACACAACCAACAAGCAACGCATATAATTTTCATTTCCATTTCATTTGTTGTTTTTGTTGTTGTGGCTGTCGCCAACTGCGACAATAATGCTTCGATTTAGCGTAAAACGCGATGCATACTTGACAGCGTGTCCTTGTCCGTGATCGTCTCAATTGTAGAGATAGAGGAAGAGAGTGAGTTTTACATAACATTCAGAAGTGGGCTATTAGCTATTCTCGATAGAGTTTAACTGTTGTTTATCTCTATCTTAACTTGGCCTTGTCGCTGTCTCAGTACAAATACAATTCAAGAAAAGCAAGCGCAATGCAATAACCGCGAATTGTATCAAGTCAATAGCTGGATTGCCGAATGCAAATCTAATTAATTGTTTCGCTTTTGCCGCAGTTGCCAATCTCATATACACACACACACACACACACACACACACACATACACAAACGACTCGTAGAGACTGACAATGTCTAATTTAAATGACGTGCGAAACAAGAATTTAATTTTCTACTCGTGTTCGCAACATGAAATCCACTTTCAATTGCTGATGCAAAAATAGCAACCAATGTCAGTTACTACACCGAGAGAAAAACTGCGAGTTGTGGAAACTGCTACATGACAGATATTTAAATAATGCAAAGGGAGTGGTTTATTAAAATGATTTCACTCACTTTGCTTGCGAATTTTTACGTTTCTAAATATTAATTTGTTAATAAAATATTTGAAGTATCTGTAGCATTTTTTCTTAAATTCTTGCTGCATTTTCAAGTTTATTTACTTCGCAACGAGTATTTTTTTTTTTTTGGTTCTCGCAAACTGGTTTGGAGTTTCCCCTCAGAAAGAGGAACACTAACTCACACCGCGAGACATTTGGCAAAATGACAAATTTCGCTGAGAATTCGTCGCTCAAATGTGGGCAGTGGGCGGGCTGCGAGGCAGAGGGAAAGGGAAATGAGGGGGGGTGGGGCAAGGACAACCAATGGCACAACGCGTTTGGTTTTAGTTTCAGTTGCCATCCGCCGCGTGGCTCTGAGGCTTGTGGCTGTTTGTCTGCCAAATGCGTTGCCTACTTTTAGGCTCGCATAATGAAATTCCAACTTTTGACTTATTGACGCCGACGACAGTGACTATGAGGAAGTAGGTAGGAGGATGAGGAGATGGACCAAAAGTCCTATGCTGAGTTCAGTTCTCAGTTCACCAGTTACATAGTTGTTGCTGCTGCGGTTGCCTCTGCCTGGCGACACAGCGCCGTTTTGCAATTTTCTCTTATTTTTTCCATCTTCTGCAAATAATTTGTATCTGAAGCTGCACTTGAAATACGTCAGAGCATTTAATTTCTCACCCTAGCTTAAAAGACTTTGTCAGCATGAATTCAATCAGAATCTACATACATTTTGGCAACAGTCTCATTGTTAGCATCGATAAGCCATCGATAGTTTCACTAAACTCCTCAAAACAACTCTAAAAACTAAGAGAAATATTATAGACATGAGCTTACATTAAAATAGATTTACTTGTCGACTTTTAAATCAAAAACAAACTATTGCAGTTTTTAGTTATCTATTAGAACATTCTCATTGTCAACCAGCCTTTCAATAGATTTGATTTTGTATAAAAATGCAGATGGTTTCATTAAAAATGTCACTATGAAATGAACTAAATTCATGGCAAGAATTCCACAATTTTTTTAATCAAACAAAAACTAAACACAAACGATGCGGAAGCTGACAAGAGATGACTTTGACAGTTCAAAATGTTGGGATTATATTCAAAAACTGAAGTCTAAAATACTGTGTTCCCTGCTGGCAAAAATCAATTGAAGCAGACTTGACTTTTGAATTCACATTTAACGCTTAAATTTGCAACTTTTTTGCCAAGTTTTCACAACATGACTATGTGAAGGTGTGCACAACAAAATGCATTGCATTGACGATTACTTTTAATGATAATGCGCCGAGCCATATTCAGAGTTGCGGCTATCTGCAGGCGCAGGAAATTGCTCAATTTTCTAGCTGCTTTCACACCGCAAAAAGTTGTCTCGAATTTAAATTTTTCTTTTGTGTTTTTCTTTTTTTTTTTTGGATATTGTTCTTTTGCTTTTGTTTCGGTGGGCCGGACGCACGCCCGAGTGGGCCAAGTCCTTTTTCTGGAATTCTCACCTTTAAGGTTATATCCTTGGGGCTTTCGGTGTGCCAATGAAAATTAATTTTCATTTTAATTGACTTTTGGCGAAGTGAATACGAGAGCTGGGAGTTTCTCATTTGATGCTCTTGGCGACTCGAACTGCCTGCTCTTGTCAATATTTACGTGCTACACATTAATTATATACACATATACATCCAGATATACACATACATATTTAAGCACACACATTAGGTACAACAATGGTCAATTTCCTGTCCTGTTCCACGAACAGGCCATGGGCAAAATAGTCGAGCTGAGCAGAGCTTATTAACAGTCCTGCACGCAAGTGCTGCAAACTATGAACCGAAACAAGTGCTGGCAATCAAAATTATCCCTCCCCCAACATCCCCTGGCACGCCTCGCCTCGCCACTCAGCTCAGCTCTTGGTCAAAGCCATCGAACTTTAACGCATTGTTTATGTTAACAAAATGTAAATAAATGTTGCGTACAAACGACGATGGTGATGGCGCAGACGAAAACAAAAGGCAATTAAATTTCTGGCCAAAATAAAGTCAACGGCACACGCAAGTCGTTTGGGAAACTCAGGAAGCAGGAAGCAGGACGCAGGACGTAGGACGCAAGACTCGAGGCGTAGGACTTAGGACGACAACAGGTGTTCAGGTTTACAGGGTTGACTTAACAGGCTAAAGAAACGAACACAAAAACTAAATAAATCAAATTGTTGGCAGACAAACGGCGCAACAAGAATAACAAAACACACACACACACACATACACGCATACAATAATACACACACACTGATATATTTATCGAACAGTTATATCGAAGTGGTCAACATTTATCCACCATCGCCTTCATCGTCGTCGTTGTTGTCGCAGTTTGTTTAAGTGGCTCGCGTGTTAATTGTCGAGGAATGTGCTTGCCACGGCGATAATATTGGACAGCCAATGGATCCAGCTGGGCAGCTGTTTAGCCGCCTTGTCGCTTAGCCTCTTAGCCATGGCCTGAACCAGAGCCACAGCGGGTGGACGCCTAACGTGCTCGCTGACAATTCAAAATTAACTGCCAAATTGGCCACAGTGGCAGAAGAAACGCATAATAAAATGGAGTTGCGGCACATAAACAATTGCTCTAAGTAAGCAAGTTCCAAAAAAAAGGTAACGAATGACTAGAAGGTATCCTGTAAACTGTTAAGAAATAATGAAATCAAAATATAACCCCCTTGCAGCCTTTTATTTAAGATGAAACATCAAGGAATCCAATGAGTTTAATGAGATCTATTCTCTGATTAGTCGTACCTACCATTTAGTGATGGTACACTGCCTACAGGGTATACAAAGTCGAACGGAAAACAGCATGGGAAGTGAGATATTGTCACGCAGCCTTTCGAAATGAGCAAAAAAAACTTTTGACAAGCAAACAAGAACTGACCGAGCTTCATTTTATATGAAATGAATAGATTTTTGTGTGCTTTTGACACAAATAGATACTTATATTTATATAAGTACTGTTTAAATGTGAACGAAGGGTCGTCAGATTGCGCATGTACATTTCCTTATTTATAAATATTTTCCTTGGGACACTCTTTGCTTAACGACCATTAAATGCTGACTGTCATTAAAGTCACTTCCGTTTATTTTTATCGTTTTTAATTGCGTTTTTTTTCTTCCTGTTTCTCTCCCTCTCTCTCTTAGTCTATGTTATAAAGGTTTTGTTGTCTTTTTTGTGGCTGACTCATTTGTCGCCGTGTGTTGTGTGTGTCTGGTCGTTTGTTTTATTTAGCAATTTATTTCACACGTTTTGTCGTGAAGGCAATGCCTACGTGCCTGACTTGGTTTGAGTTCAGTTCGGGCTCGACTCTGTATCTTGTGGCGTTGACTGTTTTTAATTTTAGGCTATTATGAGATGCCCAGTTTCCTACACTCCTCGGTCTCCCCTCAAAATAAACTGTAGGTCAGGGTACGAGTACCAGTTTGCCTGCCACACTGAGGCTGGCTGACCAAAATTATGGCCACACATATAAATTGTCAAGCGGCCATTCGTCTTGCAGAATAAATGTTGCAATTTGTTGGCTTCTGCGTTCCGCGCGAGGCCTCAAAAAAAGATGGCGCCCAAGATAGTCAGAGCTGTGTAGCTTCCGCTGCGCACTAAAGTATGTTACAATTTCTGACCATTTCACTTTATAGCGCCGGCGCGCACCTTCGCCGACATGGTAGGAGTATGAACATGTGAGTGAGTGTGAGTGTGAGTGTGAGTGTACTCACTCGTTGTGTTGTAAATTCTATCGCAATGCATGTGCGAGGCGACACAAATAACTCAGAGTCTGCATTGCCGCTTGCCAGGCTTTTATTAGGAGAAACATGCGAACATGCCCTCTGCCGCTACTCCGCTGACCACTTGCGGCATATATTTGCGCACAATTAATTATTATAAATGTCGTGGTCGCCACCCGGACTCGGACTCGCACCCGGACACAGACCCGGATACGGATACGGCAACGGACATGGATCTAGTCCGCTGTGGAGACAAAAGGCGAACAAAATGTTTTCTGCTTGCAAAAACCAAGCAAAATTGTTTATGAAAATTTATGATTACAATATTTGTGTCGCACTGCATCTTCCACACGTTCTCCTCCTCTCACTCTTAGATACTCTCTCCCTCTCTCTCTCTCTCTCTCTATTTTGCTATCTGTGTGGTCTTTGGGTTTTAAATTAATGTCACATGCAATTTATTTATTTGACTCGCCATTTTGCAATTGCATTCCATTTACTTGCCTCATGGCAGGTACTTCTCCTGCTTGTTTTTATTGCCACTTTCCACAGCATTTATTCAGCAGGATGATTATGATTATCTCCATTTAATGCGACATCTTCCTTTCGTGTATCTTCTGTTCATATAATACGAGTACCAATACAAATGCACACACACACACACGCACCACGCAATTGTATTGATACTTTGTTTACAAATGATTTCACACGACTTCATTCACGTTTATTCAAAGAAAAAACTTTTTAATGCCTTTAAGTGCAAACAAAGCACATACACGCACACACAGACACACTCTCTTACACACTCTCACACACACACACATGTGTACACTCTGCAGACACGTATCTGAGGGCAGTTACATTCAAACTCATCGTGAAAAATTCTTTCACATTCATTGCCGTTGATGTTTGTTGCCTTTTCACATTTCGTTTTTTTTTCTTTCTCGTTTCGCTTTCGGTTCCTGTATCTAGACTTATATTTGCTTAAATGATCTTTTATTTATTTGCTCAATGGTTTCCGATTTATTTTGCTTGATATGGATATGAGACAATGCTCAAAAGTTTGCCATCATTTAATGGCACCAGCAATGGTTGGAGACATCGCAGATAAATTGATAGAATTTCTGTTAGACATGATGATGCGAGTCGATATAAACAAACGACCAGAAATGCTTAAATGGTGAGATTATCACGATTATGTTATATTTACAAGTATTTATGGCTTAAAATCAAATATGTTACATATAAGATATTGATTAATGTTATTTGAGAAGTTTTTAAATTAATTTACAGCCAATCGAAATTAAACTCTTGTTTTAATACAGGTTCCTAATTATCAGATACTGTAAAGATTTTTTAACACACCTCTCTTTAATATTTGGATTGAAGCGAAGTTTATGAATTGAAGAACTTAAATTGAATTTTACAAATAGTTTAGACTAGTTTGTTACGTCCAGCTTGAACCATTCAAACCTTGCTTCCAACATTCAAACTTCTATGATTTGAATTACTTGTGTTTATTTCTAATTCGTATGTTTCCCAATGTTAGCTTTCAATCTGTTAATAGTCAAGCAAAGTAGTTTAGGAAAGTCAATTGTTTGTTGCAACAGGCAAGTGCCAAGAGTTGTAGCCAAGTGAGTATATTACTTAGACTTTATATTGATTTGAAATAGATTTGCTCGATCCGTCTTTACGCACACCATAAGCTCAGATAATTCGCGTGCTTTCCAAGCCATCTAATCCATCCTTTGCATTTGCCGCTGGTCTTCATTAAATCCACATTCATCATTTGATCATTTTTCCCTTAAGCGCCACTTTAGACACTTCACCTTGCTGTTGGGAACGCCACCGTTTGTCGCACCGCCCCGCTGTGGCACGCTCCGCTTTCGTTATCAAACTTCATGCAGCTAATTATGCGCTAAGTAGACACGGTACACTACTACAACACAAACAACAACAGCTGGAACGCAATGGGACGCAGCGGTGAGCGTATAATTTATGGTCGCGATTGCAGCCAAAAATCCTTTGTCGAAAAGTTGCAAATACCTGGAACTTAATGTTGGACTTTGAACTGGCGTGCGACTCGGGGCCCAACCAAAATATGATAAATGTTGTGCGGAAGTTGGCGACTGACACAGTGGTCACGCCCCGTACGGCCTGTAAGCCAGCCGCCTCTTTGCACCCTCACACAACAGGGGAGGGTGCACAAGAGAACGCCAATTTGCGAATATGCGCGCCATCGAAATTCCCATAGACATAAGCATTGGCATTAGCAGTAGCATTCCATATCTGGGCTAGTTGCATTGTCTTCCTGTCTGTGTGGGAGGGGACAGTGGGGGCAGTGCACAGTGGTGTCTCAATTTTATGGCGCGGCCCGCGTGTCGGCTGCCTCTCTAATGCAGCAGATAAACACAGCCGAATGCCATGAAAACCTTTGGTTATTTGTCACACCAGACGCGGAAAAGCTGGACCCAGGGAGAGAGTGAGATTAAATGGGTATAGCTTAAGTACTTGCATATTGCGTATACGTAATATTGGCCGGAAAGGAAATTGAATTAAAACGCCGCAGGCAAAACGCAAATTGCAGCTGCAAAAAAAACTTGCAATCTCAACTTCCAAACGACAAGTCAGTTTGTTGGACGAGGGGAGAAGATCCACAAAATTAACGACAGTCATAACTTTTTCAACGCGACATTTGCAGTTTTCGGCTGCTCGGCATTTCACATTTCACACGCTGCCAAAACGTTTCCGTTTCCGTTGCCAGTCATAACTTTCTGCCACACCGCCGCCGTCGTGAATACATATATATATTTTTTCTGCTTTTGTTTTATTTGTGTTGCTACCAAAAACTGCAACAGACCAAACTCGGCAAGTTAATATGGAAATCTGTGAGACTGCCAGGCGACTGCAACATTCACTTCCTCTCGGCAGACACAGAAGATCAGTGGATATCACAAAAATAAACGGGAAGCATGTAGCAACAGTGTGTGGCAACAACGAGTGTGCAGCACTTTGGCGCAAGTGTGGAGAGATCAAATGCCCCACCTTACTTATAAAACTAAACCGCATTCATATAAGTCAATTTAATTTCTATCTTCAAAGACACAACCTCAAAAAGAAAAGTGCTGCACTTACAACATAATTGAGGTAAAATAACAGAGCGAGAATGAGTGTATAATCTATGCTTGGCTTTCTATTTTAATTATTTTTGTCACTTAAGAAGCGTGTCAGGTTTCTTATTGTGATATTTTAGTCCTTTGGCTTGACACATTTTGCTTCAAATCACATTTAATATTACCAGAACTTTGAAAGGATGAAAGTAGCACGCCCTTATTGCCATTTGCGAAGGTTGTGTCCCTCCGCTTACCAGGGTTGTCAGGGTGCTTAAGTTTTAGAAACCGCGTACAAAATATGCATTTAGCACGAACCTTTTGCTCCATATCCCTTTTCCTTTGCTGGAGGGGCTGCTACTCGAACTCATTTGAAAATTCTCCGTTTCTGTCTGTTTTTTTCTCTATCTCTCTCTTTTTTTCTAATTACTTTAGGGATTAATTTGAAGAAGCAAACGAAGTGCACACAAAAACATACACACACACACACACACTCACTCATTGGAGCCATTTACATACACACAAACGCAACACGTTTCTTTACTTTTAATTTCAATTACTTTTATTACACCAAGCAAATGCGTTTAAATGAAGCAAAAAAAAAAGGTTATACACATACATATCTAACACACATATACATACACATATACAGTACACATACATATAGACTTTTATTAACCGCGACGCTCTAGAGAAAAACCTGAGAGTAGCGAGAGAAAAAAGTTAACTTATTAATTTTCATAAGAGTAATTTTGTGTATTTTATGTTTGGCTTGCGCCTGTCTGTGTGTGTGTGTGTGTGTATTGGTGTTGGTAAGTCACTAGGAGCAAAAATATATGTATGAATGTATGTATATATATAAAATTTATATAAAAAAGCCACACTCAGAGTGGCAACAACAAATGGCAGCTCATGAGCGTGGCGGGCGACGGTTAAACGGTTAAGGACATGCAAAAAAGGGCGCGCTCTGATGAGTTGATGAAGTGTTCAACGCCTGGTTGGCCACCCACACCACCCCATCCCATCCCCCAAATAAACCCCTAACCCCTCAGACAAACCGTCCACAGCTCAATGGGGGGTGTCATGGTGAACTTTGGGGGCTGCCCGCAGCGCAAATAAAAAGTCAGGTTTTTAACTAAATGACTTTTTGTTGTTGTGCACACGCATTGCTACACACAAACGCACTCAGAGTGGCAACAACAACAACAACAACAAGCAGAGCAACAACATCACTACAAAAAAAACACAAACACACACTATGTGTACATGTTCATGCATGTCGACTTGTATCGTAATTATTTTGATGGCGGCAGCCTTTTTCCAACACAACAAACACACACTTGCCCACATCTACTTACAGTTCCATATACGTGCACACTTCTGCTAACATATGTGTGTGTGTGTGAGAGATTCTCTGGGTGTGAGTGGAGCTGCCCAAAATGCGTTAAGTAAAAGGGCCTGGAACCTCTCCTTTTTTTGCGGTGTAAGTATAGCTTAGTGTGTGTGTGTGAGTGTGTGTGTTTGGGAGTGTGTGTGGTTTTTCGGTGTCTCTGTTTACCTTTTTCTGCTCTCTAGCGGTGGCCTGTGGCGGCCAGGTGCCGTGTACATCGAGCTGGGTTTTGTTGTCTCGTTGATTATGCGCTGATAACAAATTATTCACTTGGGAGCAGACTTCAACCAATACACACACACACACACGTGTGTGTGTATGTGTGTCTGGGCTTACATGAAAACATTAGACGCAGTTGTGGGCGTGTGAGTTGTAGACTCACGCCTCCCCTACCTCCCTTCCCTACCATCTACATCAAGGTCTATTGCCGCTTGGGGGCTCCTGTGGGAGGCGCTGCGTGTCCAAAATTAATGAAAAGTCGCCAACGCCAAATGTATAACGCGGCTACGACTTTGCCTATTTACTGTGTCACCTGCATTTTTTATATAATATACGTGCTTTTATTATATCGAGATTAGAATCAGCGCCAGTTTAGGCGGGCATTACAACGAATATTACGCATACGCCGTGTAAGTGTGTGCCTTTTGTCCAAAGGTTAAGTGGACAGTGAGCTTAAATCGATGCATCGATCCTATAAATAAATGAAAACCAAACAGTTACAATTACGAAATTAGGCAGCCAAATTAAGCGGCTGAGAAGTCTGATGGGATTTCTTGTATAAGGTACTAGAAGGAATTAAACGTGGCTCATTTATGTTTTATCTATTGGTCGAATCCATTGTGTCAGAGCCTCATAAAAATAACAATTCCAAAATCAAATGCTTGCGCAAATAAATAGCACAACTTCCGGACTGTGTTGGGCCAATAAAAGTACAAAATAAAAAGGGACACAACTGGCCAAACGCACCCAAGGGGCCTGGCTCTGGCTGCGACTCAATTCCAGCCTCAGCCTGCTTGCTTTATTATGCGAAACAAGCGAAGGAACAAACAAGAACAAGAAACATCCCAGCAAAATTGGTGTTTAAAAATAACAAAAATAACTGGAATTGGAGGCAGCAGTCGACTGTGGACTGTTTGGTTGTTTGGCTGTTTAGTTGCTGCGACAGTTGCCCAACGGAATGAGAATGAGAGAACGAGTCGCCATTTATCTTAATCTACCTTTTAACTTATCTCGTTGTTGGGATCTGAACTTGTTTCTTTCCTTAGCTTGATTCTGGAAACACTCGAGCTGTATCTTTCTCGCTCAGTCTCTATTCACTATTGTTGCAACAAAAATCAATTAATTATTTATCACTTAAACTCTCCGCCACTTGTCATTATGTCATTGTTTACTCATTGCCCTGGGGGACGTGGGGCTACATGGATCGAAGGGGGCTGGGAACGAACGTTTTCTTTCTGCTTTCTGCAACTTTATCAATACTCAATTGAGTCTTGGTCCTGGCGCAGCATTAGCTGACCCCATTGATGTTTGTGCGCTTAACTTTGCGACGGCAGTTTGTCTCGACGGGATTCGCCCACGGGCCGACGACGATAAGGAGCAAATACTCGACTCTGTTGCCAATGCCTGTCTCACAGCCGTTATTCTTCTTATTTTATTTAACTTAATACTTATGTTGGCATCTTTTTTTTTTACTTTAGCCTGTTCTTGTTTCCGGCCACCTTGTCGTCGCTGTGGCCTCTTGCTACAATCGAAATCCCCAATTGACAAAAAGAAAACCAATTTAGCAGACAACGACAAGCAGCTGAGGTGGTGACTCTTCGACGTCTTGTGTCTACTGTCTTCTGTCTTCCGTCCCTCTGTCCCTCTGTTGCAAGCACCACACACATTGCGATAAATTCATCAGGTGAATGCCAAAGCATTGCGCAAATATGCGCACCCCCCTAGCACCGTCCGCCCCTCCCTCTTCCACCACCTACTGGGCCATGTCCTCTAAAGGCAGATACAGCTCCTTGATGTGGTTTGGACTGTGGCTTCGTTCGGTTGCCGCATCAAACGACAATTGAATTTGCCATGTTGAAAACTTGGACTTGGACAAAAGCCTTGTTGCTTTTGCTTTTGCTTCTGCCATGAGTTCCACACACAAGGCTCAGCATCTGGCGGCCATGACCAGAAGCCGTAGAATGAACAGAAGAACGAGCTGGAGGACATTCCCCGGTCAGTTGTCATTAGGCGTATTTATTTAGTTGTATTTGCCATTGGCATGCCTTCAATTAATGTCAATTCGATTTTAAGTAAGCTATCGATGGCAGCTTGAAAGCGAATACATTGGCAAAGTTGCAAAGGGGAACTTGCCCCCAGGTTGCAGATGATAAAACGCATCAAATGAAATGAAAACGTATGAGCAGGCGATTAGTTTATATTTGTATCGTCTAATATACCCCCAAAAAAGAAGTAGACAACCCCTCTTCTCCACCTCCCTCCCCACAAAGTAACTCAGGTGATCAACCTGACGACAGCTGATGTGCTGGATATAAACTTAATGTTAATGCCGTGTCACACTCCTCCTCCTCCCTGCGATCCCTGCTCCTGCTTTCCGTCAACTGTACGTCTAATAGTAGTAGAAGGCTAGCAGAAAATGTTTTCCATTATGTTAGAATGCAATAAATTACCTGTAAAAGGCAACGACAAAAACCACACACTGTTGGATAGAGGGTACTAGGGGTTGACATGGAATTGGGGTTGCGTAAATGATGGAGGGTGAGAAAGAGGGGGAAGGGGATCCTGGACACATGTATATGCACGCACATTAATTTACTTTTGTTGTCACTTTGCCAGTGGGCCACATTTGAAGTGCGCTGCCGGCAGGGAAATAAAACAAATACAAATGACAAAGCACAGGCAATGACATCCTGCGGAGGGAAAGAGACAAACACAATAAGAAAGAAAGAGAGAGCTAGAGTTTAGAGCTAGAGATAGACAGGACAGAGCAGGAGACTGGTTGCCTGGTTTGATATGTAAATGCGATTCGCACACATTTTGGGCCGAATGTAATGGAATTGTATGACATTACTTTTAATTAAAAGTGCTCGACATTTGGCCGGCAAGTTGAGTGCCGTTCTAAACGTTCTTCCTCTCGTCTTGCCTTTTCTTTTTTGGCAGGTAAGTGTGAATTGTTTGCTGCTTTCCAAAGGCTTAAGCTCGCTCTTAACTTGGCTGCCAAGTCATAAAGATGCCCAACCCAAACAAACAGACACAAATACTCACACATAAACACATGCAGACAATCGCAATCGTTTATCAGTTGAATTAAATCTAATGGCAGTAGCGGAAATCGCATACAATTCAATTGCATACTTGACAGCGAACAATCAATGAAAGTACGAGTACAAGTATGTGAAAGAATTGAACAGGAGAGGTTTTTCAATGATCCTCACGATTCAACGTACGGATTGTTCAATACTGTGTAAAATTTAGCTGATAATTAGTGGTATGACAGCTGAAGCTGTAATGTTATAGGGAAGGCTCGTTTCTGGGACTCGCAGCTAATGGGCAACATTTGGTAGTAAAAAGATTCGGTACCCATAAACCCAGATTATCAAACTGCTTTTAAAACCTTTACTTCAGCATCAACGTTACGTCTTACGAATAAAAACAATAAGCTACCAAATAGTTTCTCATCTACTTAAGTATCTCATATACTCCAGCTTACTTCTCCGAAGTGTAGGGTATACAATAGCAAGGAAGTCTGCTCTATCTCATCAATGAATGGCCAACTCAACTTTATTGAATTACAATGAATGACGTTCCGAGCTCTTATTGTTGCAAACTAGTACCTTAAACTCAACTTATTGAATTGTTAGAGTGTGAAAAGCTACGAGAACTCTCATTTTGATGTCGACGCATTCAGAAAAGGAAAGAGTTTTTGAGGGCTGAGCAATAAAACAAAATGTGATGTCATTGTGCAAGTATTTTATGGAATTGGTATACGATATTATATCTTATACGAAATTCGATTCATTCGCTGCAATAACTTAAAATTTCATTGTCATTTATTGGGAAAATCATACGAGTTTTCTGCGGTTTTAGATTTCATAACAATAATTTTCTTAGTCAAATTCAGACCGATTTTCAAAGTTAGTTTTTGTGTAAAAAGGAAAAAGGGAATGTTTCTTTCACTGCCAGCAATTTTATGAGAAACGCGTAAAAAGGCAAACATGTAAAATGCCAAAATTGCAAATAATGCGAATCACGTGGCGCATTTGAAGCTGAAGCTGAAGCTGGAAGGGATATGGATATGGAGATGGAGATGGAGATGGAACTGTGACCTCTTTACCAGAAACAGAAACCGCCAACAGCCATCAACGTAAATGAGGGAATGTTTGTGGTGCTACATTGGGATAGAGAGAGGGATTGAATTCGGGATGGGGTTGATGAAAGGTGCACAGTATGAAGCCTTCAATCCTCCCTAACTTCCCGTCTCCCCGTCTCCTCGCCAATCGAGCAATCAACCATTACCGAGCGCGATTCGCGTTGAGTGTTTCGATTTGCAGGCAAATCATAAAAACAAATGTATAAAATCAAATGGGAAATCAATGGAGCCAACCATCAACTGTGTTGATGGCATTGCCCGCGGTTTTGTATAAATTGCTTTATTGCCTAAATAATACAAAAGAGTTGCCCAGGGACGAAACGGGGGACATACCCTTCAAAATTGAATTCAATTTTTTTTAAATATTCATATTTTCCAGCAACTTAATGCAAAAATAACAACTAGAAACCTGCAACATTTTCCCCACCCAAAACCAAAAAAAAAACACCCTACAACAATTAGCCCGCATATTGTATGTGGAGCATTCTGTATATAGGGTGGTTCTGGGGTGGTTTCACTGTACTGTTCTGGTGCTGGTGTCTGTTATGGAATGTATACAATGGCATCTTTGCATTCGACCGCCGAACCCAAAATAATTAAAAGTATTTGGCGTCTGTAAAGTAATTTTTAATTAAGTTGAAGTGCGCTGAAGTAGCGTCGTCCCTGCTGCTGATGGCTTCCCAAAAGGGGGCGTGGCATCGTATGGAGGCGTCTGCTGCTGCTGCTGCTGCTGCTGGTTGCTTATTACCGTGCATAAACATAAACAATTTTAGAAATTAAATGATAATTTCTGAATATTTACATAATTTTATGCATTATACCCGAGGGCGGCTGCCCAAAAAAAACAAAAATGGAGACAAAGAGGCAAAAGAGAATCGTGAATGGAGAATGAGAATGCGAATGGGTATTGTAGGTTTTCCATTTTAAAGCTGCCAAATTAATGTACATAGATGAGGGGTATATCCATTGCATTCTTACTTCTCCTTCTCTCTCGCTCTCGCTCTCACTCTATCTATACGTCAGTCTCTTATTTTTTTTTGGCAAATATTTACCTTATGAAATTTCATTCATTTTGGCCAGAAAACAATGTAGCGTTAATCTCAATCTTAACGATTGCTATCAGCCCGGCCCCAAATTGATTTTAGTTTCATTTGCGCTTCCTGCTGTTCATTTCTGTTGGCCTTTTTTGTTTGGTCGTCGCTTTTAGCCATGCTCATTGCATTTGGCCAAAACTCGCGCGCAATGCCAGCGCATAAATATTTATGATGAGGGCGCCCCCAAAATAGAGCTAAGGGCGTGGCAGTAACTGCTGGCCGGGCCGGTAAGTACGCTATGTCTGACTTGCCTCAACTTCTGCTCCACTTTTTTGGATCAAAGCCAAATGCAATGAAATTCTATTTGAGCATTTGCAATGCGCCCATTTCAGTTTTTGAGTGAATCTTCACTTGGCGCGTCGTCCTTTTTTTCTCATTCACTCTCTCTCTCACTTTCAGCTTGAAGTTTTAATTAAGTGCAAATTAAAAAAGTGTAAATATTCAGAGAGATGCTGAGAGGGAGCTGAGAGAAAAGAGTTGGGATATTAAATGCCAGACGATTTGTTGATGGTTTTAGCTGAATGAACTCTAGCTGAAGTTATTGCAATATCCTTCTTTCTCACTCCTTACTTGGATCACTGCCACTTCCCCTCACTCTGTCTTACAATTATTGAAACAAAAATGTGAGCTGCTAATGATCAAAAGAACCGGGCCCCAAATGAAGTGAAGCTGTTGCAAATTGTTAAAAATGGAAAATGTTGGGGAAGAAAGAACTTTGCATATGGAAAAAAGGGGGCAGCATAAAGAAAACATTAATATGCTGCATAATTATGCCACCACTTTTCTGTCGAGGTCTCGGTTTGAGTTTGAGTTAGCGAACATAACTGAACATCATAATATAATGCTACATAACGTTAACGCTAATGATGCCAGGCAAAAGCGTAGTCATAACTGACAACAGCCAACAACAACATCACAAAGGTGTGTTGCCAGGTGTGCGAGTGTGTGTGTGTGTGCGTGTGTAAGTATTGGGTGTTACATGCTGCAAAGTACTCCCCAAAGTGCCCCTAAATGCAAGAAATGACAGTCATTTCATATTTGTTGTACTCAACGGGCTGCGCTCTGTTATTGTTGTTGTTGTTGTTGTTCTTCTTGTTGTTGTTGTAGTTGCTCAGAATACGCACACAAATACACACACCAGAATATCGTGTCATAAAATTAAATACTTCACTGGAGAATTAAATGCAGTAAAAAGTGGGCGTGGCACGCACAACAACAACAAAACACACCTTCATCAGGTGTACTAGAAACTGTCCACGAGAGTGAAGGGTAATGGTTAGCAGAGGGGTTATAGGTCAGACAGGGGTGAAACGCAGAGGAGTGGGTGGGTTTTAGTTCTCTAGAATGCTTGGGCGTTGCTTTTTCTCCTGCACACAGCAGCAAAATGAAGCTAATAACAAGTTTAAAGCTAAACGTGTTTTCATTATTATGAACATTACGGATTCCACATTGTCCCCTGACGTTGATGCCATCGTTGTACGAGTTGTTGTTGTCGTTGTCGTTGCCGTTGTCGTTGTCGAGGATTTAGTGACAAAGCTTTAAAATAAGTGTAATAAACATATACTCGTATATGTATATATACATATATACATTCGCAATAAAACACAAGTTTAACAAGCTGCAAGCACTGAGCTGACTCACGCATTAGCCTGAACTCAGCTCCTGACTGAGATCCTTGACCCACACGCATTAAAGGATATCTCAGTCATTCGACCATAAAATATTGTACTGCTTGTATCAAGGTGTTTGTGCTTGTTGTTGTTTTTGTTGTTGTTGTTGTTGTTGACTTACCGTAGCCGTTAACTGACTCGACCGACTGCTGGCCACAATTCTGGCGTTGCTGGCATATTGACGGGGGCAAAGTCTCTATCAAATGACAAGCGAGTCTTTATGTTATAAGCGGCTTCTGTTGAGACAGCCTGGACTGGATTTGCCATTTGCAGCAGTATTTTGATATTGAATGGATCCCTCGACAGTTGAAGTTTGCACAGATTTAGAACCACTGTGCTAATAAAATATAATTCATATTTAAAATGAGAGCTTGGAATCACATGGGGTACTATCGATACCCTGTACAGTTAATGGGGAATCAGTTGGGACATTCAAAATTAAAAAATATATAAAAAGAAAGATATATTTGACTCAATATAAAATGGAGAATACATCTAATAATTGACAGAAAACTAGAGTTAAGATTTATCACCTTCTTTTATAACTAACATTTATTTTCAATATAACTATAAATTATTCCAGTATTCAGAGCTACATTCTATGTTTTTTTGGCTGAGAATCTCTGCTGAGAATAGTAAAAAATATTCACAAAATTCTTAAGCTTTATCTAGACTAAACAGTGATCAAAGCGAGCCACAGCTGCAATTTAAGACTAATAAAGTAGTCCCAAAAGGCGTCAACTTCAAACTGTGCTTGTTTTTATTTACCTGTCCCTAAGCTGAGGAAAAGTTTCTCAATTTGTTTTTAAATAAAATACATAATAATAAAAAATATACTTTTATTATTGTATTTGTGTGAATTTCTACTAAGAATCAATGAATGTTTAAAACAAGTTTATTGCACTTTTCTTTTAGTTTTGATTAGACTATGACTAAGTTGTTCTAGTGAATTATAAATAATAATAATAATAATATTTATTAAATACATATTATTGTATTGAAATAGCTTAACATTTTAGAAAATGTTTAATTGAGTTTTTTCGAATCTTTTTGTTAATGCATTTAGGAATTACCAATGGCTACCAAACTTAGTTCCAGCAAGTACTGGCTGGTAAGTAATATTTTCTGATTCTTCTTCTGCTTCTGACATATTTGAGGAAAGGAGCTGAGTTAGTCGGAAATTGCATGTGCCCGATTGCTATAATTTAAACAAACCAGCGCTGATTTTGGTAAGATCTTTTGCTGGAGGGGGCCTTTAGTCTGGTCGTGGCTAAGGTCGAGGTGGAATAGTAGTAGTTGACTGTCTTGAGCAGGCGGCGATGCGGTTTTGTTAAAATTACATTTGGCAAAGTTTTATCGCAGCTGCGGCAGCGATGGCGGCTGCGACCGAGACCGAGACTGAGACTGAGACTGCGGCAGTGGCATGATATCAGGGCTGTAATTAATTGCGGCCGCTGCATTTCGGGGTGGCCATGGTAATTGTGGCGTGCAAATTAAAAGCCAGCAAGCAGTAAAGAAAGAAAGAAAGCGTGTGGAAAAAAGTTGAGCAAAACAAACAGAAAACAGAACACTTTGAAATTGAGCTCTAAAATAAACCGAAACCAAAAGAAAACAAAAGAAAAACAACAACAACAGCAGTAGGATAGTGTAAACTGTGACAGGAGACAGTGGCAGCTGGAAGAGCAACTACAACCGATAGATGAGGCAAAATACGAATAAATGTACTGTGGATATTATGTGGAAAACAGGAAAAAAGAAAACCGCGAATTATCCCGCCGGCAATTTACGGTTAGGAAAAGTGAAAAGCAACAAACAGCAACAACAACAACAACAACAGCAACAACAGCAGTGGGAGAAAGTCGATGGTTTGGGGTTTGGCAAAAAAGTCTTCGATTTCAAAGTGTTTGACAAGTTTGTTGTTGCAGCCACTAATGGCAGCAGTTGGAGTGTTGCCGCTGACGACAACAGCAACAACAGCAACAACAACAATCAAAGAAAGCGAGGCAGAGATAGAGATAGAAAGAGAGATCACAAAGCCGCCTAAAAGTGTCGCTACAAATTGAGTGGGACGGCAGGAAATCACATCAAAAACATATTTGAATATTTGCCGTCACTTTGCTTTCAGTATTCCCCTTCCTCAACTCTGATGGATGGTGTGGCAAGTGGATACGTCGCTGGTTGGTGTCAATGTCGCAGTCAGTGTTTGGCTAAGCGAAATGGAGCAAAGTTTTCAACTCTGCAACACTGATAAAAATTAAGTAGACTCACAAGTTTAAAGAGTTCTATAATAGCGAATAAAACGTAATAAATGTATGCAATTATACTTATACACATAAAAACGTAATATATTTGATTGCTTTGAACTTATGGGTGGTTTTTTTTTGCAGTGTGTCGACCAAACAAAAAAGAAACTGCTAAAATCCCAACAATTTACATTGTGCATGGCTTCGTTCGAGTCTTTGCCGCCGTCTCTGCGTTTTAATTCGGCTCGGTAAGTAAAGCTTAACCGTTGCCTGACACCTTGTGTACATTACGAAACAGAGCTGCCACCTTCCACCTGCCATATGCCACATGCCACATGCCACCTGCTTGCCTTGCATGATATCCGCCTCGGACTCGACGTTGAGCTCTGTATTTGCTGGCAAGTGTATTGTCAGTGAAATGCCTGAGGCGAAAGTGTGCATTACGAGGTTTTAAATTACGCGAAAATACACAGACACACACAAGCAAACACACACACACACACACACACTCCTATATACACAAAAACTGACAGAAGCCAAGCTGCCAGAACGTTCAACCTCAACGTCCTCTCGTCGCCTAGTGTGTTGATTCTACTTACAGCAATTCTTAATGGAATGAAGGGGGAGGGGGAGTGTGAGCAGGCTAAGAGGGGGGGACAAACCTCATTGGCAACATTTGTGGGCTCAATATATAGTCCTTAACTGTATCAATGGCAATGTGAGAGAAAAACTCTGCCACGCTTCAAAATTTGCGCAAAGGATTTACAAAGTAACTCATGCTAATTTCAGCATTATTGTCCCAAGAATGGGACAAGAGTTGAAAGTTACATAACGTGTGGAACTTAAAATTGGAAATTGGAATAAATGCGAAACGATTTTCCTTGTTGAATTACTTATAATCTGTCCTACATTTCAGCAATAACTCATATATAGTAATATGTATTTATACATGCAAGGCTGCAGTCCTATCAGTTGACACCATTTCTTTTCCCTATCCTCCTCAATCCCTCTCGCTATCTCTTTCTCTAAGAGCGACCTTCGCCTTTCAAAAGCTGACTTAAAAGGTTAACAGCAGCTTCTCTGCAGTTTCTCAGTTGCACTTTTAGCCAAGTAAGTCTATATAGATATTGACACGAGCAGTTGGCATTTGGCTTACAGGCCCACTTCGTTTTCTCTTTAACAGGCTTTGCATATTTGCATGTAAATACAAGGCACAACATACTCACACACAGACACACAGTTAGCTGTGTGTGTGTACGACTAAATTGCAATTTGCGTTTTATTTTATCACATTTTCGAGGCAACATCGACAGCTGTTGGCTTCTAGTTACAGTCCATGCAAATAGAAAGGCAGCTGCTAATTGACTGGCCTATGCCTAGACCTTTAACTTGGCTAAAAGGTTACCTTCTCTTCTCCCCCATAGTCCCCTAGATCTTTTCGAGCTCTGCAACATTGTGCAAACACAATTTGCGGCTGCAATTTGCCATTCTCAACTTAATTTGATGCACTTTAAGTGTGCCAAATGGCCAAGTGGCAGCATTTACAATTATTCCAACTTAATGCCAATGTTCTGCTGCTGATAACTTGGCCGCGAGTTTTGGCTCCTGCTGCTGATTCTCCTCATAATCATTGGCCATCAAGAGCAAGAGCGGCTTTTGTCTGCAAACGCAATTGCGATTGCCATTGCCCTATCACATGGTGTTGCAAAGGCATCAATTTCTGATTTTCATGCTCCATGCGACCCTCTAAAATCTTTTTTGGGGGTCCAAACAGCTGCTAACTGTGTGCTTCAATGCTGCTACACAGCTGCAGTTGTAGATGGAGATGTGGCAGTTGCTGTAGCAGTAGCTGACCCGACAAGCCATTTCGTTTAGCAATTCATTTCCATTATCATCATCAAAAGTTTTCTACTTTTCTGCTTGTTTTTATTCCATGTTGACGCTTATGTGTGTCTATATGTATGTAAGTATGTGAGTTTGTGTGGCATCATCATGAGCAGCAGCATCGGCAGCGCACCATTTCTTAAAAAAGCAATTACATTAAAAAGGATATGGCAGCGGCAGCCCTTTTTTTCAGCAGTCTGCCAGGCTCACGCTACGTATACGTAATCGCAATGCTCACTTACGTGCCGTGCACACGACGTCGCCGAGTGTGTCTCTTAAATGTTCATTAAATTGGATTTTTAGTGCGCATCGTAAAAAATTCAAAGCTCCCATTTAATTCACCCGCCAACAACAGCGACAACAGCAACAAAAGCAACAGCAGCCACAACAACAACAACAACAACAACAATTGCAAAAGGCGGCCATGGTCAGACCAGGCTCGTCGAAACCAGATCTTCACTTCTGTTCAGCTGGGAAAAACAGAAGCTGCCACTTGCCGCCTGTTTGGTCAGCAGGAGCTCAAACACTTCAGCTGTTCCTTGAAGTCATAAAAGTGTTGGGGCCACGAGTCGTGGACTTCGGCTGGACTTCGATTCGATTTGAAATATTTTGCACTTTTATTGATTTTCGGTTAACTGATGCGCTGCATATTAAATGGGCAATGCACCAAACTGCAACCACGGCGCCTTCTCAATCCATTGCAGTTGTCATTATGGAACGCCTGCTAAGTTTTTTCAATTTGCCGCGTTTCACATTAAGCGACATGGGAGGAGGCCAGTAAAAATCCTTTTCACGGCGAATTGTGCTGCATTTTAAGCGGAAATGATGCGCGTCCTGCGGCGGCACATCCTGTCCACAAAATGGCCATGCCCCCAGACAGACTCCGTTGCATTCTTTTCAGTCTCTCTCTCTCTCTCTCTCTTTCTTTTTTGTGCAACCAAAAAATATTTGCATATTCATCTAAACAAAACACCAACTTCCCGAGCAGCGACAAATGGCAAAAAAGCGGGAAAATAACAATAAAAAAAAAAATTCAAAAGAAATTCGAGGACGCTGAACGATGGCAGGCAGCAAAGTCTAATGGCCAAAGTGACCGTGACGAGTGGTGGGAGTGCGGTGCATACTGTGGTGCAGTGGTGCAGTGGTAGAGGCGTGGCAGCAAGTCATCTTCAGTGCAAGTTGGCCATTAACTTCGCCTCGTCATGCCAGGCTGCGTCAACAAGAAAAAAAGACAAAAATCTAAATATTTGACAACGCTAGCAACAACAACGACAACAACAGCAACAGCAACAGCAACAACAACAACAAAGCGGCGAGATGGACTTTCTAATTGCCTTATCGCTTTCGGCGCTGACACGCGTCCAGGCGTGATCGAGGAGTCAAAGTCCTTTGACTTTGACGATGAGTGCACACTTTTGTCCAGATTGACCACAAAAAAGGAAATAAAAAACGAAAAACGAAAAAAAAAACAACATCAAATGCAATTGAGCAGACTCACTCACGTCAATTGCAATTTAGGTTAGGGTTTTGGTATTTTATTTGCTTTAACTTTCCAAAGCGACATTTTCAAAAGTGGCATTTTCACTTGCAAATGGCTTTTTGGCTGCCTGCTGATGATAACACGGCCAAATATTTCATAAGTGTTGGCCAAAAAGGTGCATTTCCTGTCCAATGTCCCAACACTCGATGCACATCGATGCCAATCGACAGCGTCACAACGGTGTCATTGATTGCAGGTTAGATTGGCAATTAGGCAAAAACTGGCCTTCAGTTTGCCATCATATTACACAGCGAAAAAGAGCGAGGGCGGTGAAAGTGGAAGGGATGATGGATACATGTGCGTGTCATGGTCTGGATATGAGAACACATGATATGAACGCTGTGCCATCTATGATTTACATCCTGAACACTGGAGTGAAATATGAAAGGGCAGCGAAAAGTGACACAAGTGAGGCGTGTGCTTCAGCATTTTCGCAATAATTGAAACCCAAGCTTAGTCGGCTTAGTTAGCATTGATAGAATGCCTCGTATCATATCACAAAACGAACCTATAGAACTTAAATCAAAAGCGGATAACCTTTATCTGCAATGAAAAGTTTTAATATCGGGAAAATTTATATAATATATAAGAATATGTATTCAAATTAATAGGAAATAATAATATCACAAACCGAGTCAATCCCTTTGTTTTTATACAGTTTGAAGTCCCCGATCTGAGCCCATACTACCTACAATTATATAATTATTATTATACAATATGTTGGTGCTTTTTAAGCTTCTGAGAAGTAGACTGAAAGACATTGTAGTATTCAAGGAAACTATGCATACATAGGAGACAGGCCAATGTGACAATCTTACAACAGGCTTTCGCATGCAACATGGGGCAGCAGCAAAACTACACTTTGTAAGTAACTTCTAACAAAAGTCTACCAAGTGTGCAACTAAATAAAAATGTGTGCCTGCGTAGACATAGAGGAAATTAAAGGAGGAGGGGGAGAGGGATAGAAGAAGAGAGAGAGAGAGAGAAAGAGCGAGGCGGAAGGAGTGAATATAGAGGCAAAGCACTTGACCACTTACACTTATGCAATTATGAAATTGCCATAGAAAGTGACACTTTTATACATCGTCCTGCTGCCACTGTCCCTTTGACTAAGGCACTTTTCTGGCAGAAGGGGGAAGAGTGAGAAGTGCGAGTGGGATAGAAACAATGTCAAGTTTTTGGGCAAAAGCATGGCCGAAATGAAGAAAATTGCGTTTGGAAAACTCTTAACAAAGTCATTTGGTCCAGATGCTGCCAGTTAAGTTAGTGCTAAGCATGGAAAGGAGTCTGGAGACTGCAACACATGAACCTGGTCCAGAAGCTGGCTCTGGCCAGAGCAATAGAAGGAGGGACACAGTTAGCTGAGCTCTCAGACACAGAAAAACACATGTGGTAAAGGCGTCTGCTCGACTGCGAAGGGTTAAGGTGTCCAAATGTAGGCAAAATGTTCTATTTACTTGACCAGCGGATGGAATGGGAAGTGAGACAGGGTCGGTACTGTAGTTGGCTGCGAGTTGACAATTGGGAAAATTTCTGTGTGCCGCCATCGCATTTGGTCACTTACTGTAATTGTCGCTGCTGCCGAGGGGCAAGTTCTGAGGGAAGTTGGCTCAAATTAAGTGCAGAAAGCGATTAAAGTAGAACTGGACAGAATCTTGGCCACTTTCAGGGTCAAGGGAGGCCAGTCGATGTACCAAGGGGAAAGAGCGAAGTGAAAGGGTAGCTAAGTGGAATGAAGTGCAAGTCTGGCGTCTTTCTTTCGGGTTATCAACATTAGTTTGCCCAAAATATGCGCCGTAAATTTACAGTTTTATTGAAAGCACTTTATCTGTATGCCAACTCGAGTGTATCTATTTGGACACGTGTCGTCTGCCACTCAAGGAAACAATTGCAGCTGGTTTTCCTACTCTTTTAGTTTGAGTTCGACTTCTTCTTGTTGTTCTCCTTCTTTTCTTGTTGCCAGCCGTCAAGTCGCGGCCATTTATTTTGGCAGACTGTGTCAATGGTCATATACAGACGCAGTAGCAAATGCAGGAGGAAGACGGTAAAGAAACGGAAAGGGGAAACGTACGTACTTCTCTTCACAGACCGTGGGCAACTAGTTTGAAGTTTATTTCACTGCCAGTTTCCGTCGAATGCTATAAATTTAGCACAGCTCGCGCCAAAATTTGGCCGTCAATTTGCTACACTCAAAAGTTGTTGGGTTGCTCGTGGAACTGTTTTCATTGCTATTTACTTCCTTTGACTTCTAGACTGTCGCTGTTTAAATGTCTTCTTAGAACCTAGAAATTGAGAGTCGATAAAAAAAGACACAGAGACGAGAGTGTCAATGAAAGAGAGAGAGATAATGGGTGCATTTAAATGAAGTTAGATATATCGAGACTGTAACTGAACAGGAATTGCTAACGCTTTAATAGTCTGAAAAATTAATTTTCCTGACTTCCACTCTCTACCAAGAGGGATGGATTCTAAAAGACAAGATGGTAATTCTTCCAAAATTAATAATTGGAAAAGATTTTGAAGAATTAGTTAGATTTTGTATATTAAAATTGATTTTAATAACGTGCACAGCAATATCCCAGAAATGTTCTAGTAAGTTTAACAAACACCGAGCAATGACAAAACCTCATTGAATATATGCAACATACTCTAGACTTCCTAAAGAAAATAAAATTTGCAAATGCTAGAAATAAGAACATGTTCGTAACATTCTTTGTTTTTTTTTTTGTAGTTATTTCTCTTCATATGTACAAATTAAAGATTAAACTATAAATATTTGATATTTATATTTAATACATATTTAGTATTTTGGTATACCTTGTGCATGCTTAACATACGAAATATTCTTCAATTTTTTGGACTCTCCTGCAAGGCTGACTTAATTATTTATAGACGTTGTGAGGAGACTTCAACGAATACTCAATTTCAGTGCGTATTCTATGCTGAAATAACTGTGTCGATTTTTATTTTATGTGAGCTGAATGTGCTGCATGTGGCTGGTAAATTGTTGTGGTGCCTTTGTCCGTCATGTTAGGAACGACGGGCAACAAGGCCAGGAAAACCAGAGAGTTCAACCAGCCGGACCGACAGTCAAGCAAGCGGAAACTCACAAAATAAATGCAACATTTGGCAGCGCATTTCATTGCAAACGGAAAAGTGGCCGCTGTGCACAGTCATTGGTGTGTGTGTGTGTGTTTGTTTGTGGTAGCAACTCTCTGTGTGTGTGATAATATCTTGCTTTAGATTACGCACAGGAGCTGCTGCTGCTGGTGCTACTTCTGCTGCCAGGGGCACCCTGCTGCTGTCACACTTGCCACAGACTCTCAGCCAGACTTGCCCCATTCGAGTCTTCATTCTGCAATTTCCACTTGCTGCTTTGGCACTTCTTTCACTCTTTTGGCCAGCTTTCCTTCGCCCTTCTCCCATTTTCCTATTCTGACTCTGCATTCATGTTCCATCTGCTTGCTGCGACTTTTATTGTTTCAAATTTTATTGCTGCATCACTTTGTGGCAGACACACACACATACATACACACTCACAGAGCTGGCGATGGCTTCCTTTTGAATTTTTCTTGATGCCTGTCCAAGTGGAGCATTCCTTGCGCTACTTTTGCCAGGACACCAGTCGTTTGCAGTTGTTGTTTGTTTTATAGCCTGCATCTGTGTGTGTGCCCTTCTCTCTCTTTCTCTAACACGCTCTCTGCCTCTTTCTTTGCCGCCGGCATTGCCTAATCTCTTGATTATGTATGACATACGCATATGTAAGCCATTTTAAGTAGCCGCTGCCAATGTCTGCGTCGGAGTCGGCGTCGACGTTGGCGCTGGCGTTGGCGTTGGCGTCGCTGTTGCAACATTATTTATGGTTTCTATGCTGAAGCGAAGGGTCAATAAAAATTCTAAAATATTGTTATTGTTGCTGCAACTCAACAGCTGTGTCTCTGTCTCTGTATGTGTCTGTGTCTCCGGCTGTGTCTAGCACTGAAAATTTCACAGCGCAATTTACGTTCGCAACGTGCAAAGGTCAGCCAGCGATATTGCAATTGTTGTTGTGCTTGCAACAACAGCAGCTGCAACGAATTTTGTTGTTGGTTGGCTATTGTTTCTGTTGCCTCCTTTTTGACGTGTTGGTCAACGCTTGACGCTGACTTCGCTGACTTGACTGAACGCAGAATTCACAACTTTATTTGTACTTGTTTCGCATGTGTTTCACATTCTTCTTCCCCTTCCCGGCCCTCTACATACAGACACTCTGTTTGTTGCACGCTCTTGTTGACGTTGCTGCATGTTTGCTGCGCTTACGCAGCGCCAACGTTAACGTCAGCTTCCGCGTAGAAGTTGACGTTCAGTTTTGTGTTTGTCTTTCATTTGTGTTCGGCGCCTTCGCGTATGCAACACTTTTTTCTTTTCCTCCCACTTGCTGCCATTCATTCTCTATTTGATGTACACAATGAGATGGTTGGCAACGCTGGCAGAATCACAAATGGCCAGGTCTGCATATTTGGCTTATCAACGCTCAACTTCACGCTATTTTCTTTATAAATTTATGTTGCCACAAGAACAGAACAGCAAGCAATTTCTTATTAAACTCAAACAAATTACTGCACTTAAGGGAAAATCAATGAAAATGTATAGCAGGGAAGAGCTTAAAATTGGGGGAAGCTTTGATTTCTTATGCTCAAGCTGCAAGTGTGTGCATTGGGTTGAAGGCATTAATAATAGTGAAATCTCTTTGTCCGATTTGATTAACAAGTAAAAACACAAACACTAATTAAGCACGCTCCAAATGACGCATGAGTTCTTCCTCCATCCACGCTCTATCTCTCTCTCTCTCTCTATCGCTCTCATCTCGTTGTCTGACATAATTAACGGCAAAGCGAAATAGAATTGATTGTATACCGTTGGATTTAACGGATTTTGTTGTCAGCACACAAAACACAAACACACACCATATCATACTCCCAATTTCTCACTATCTCTCTCTATCTCTTTCTCTTATTCAGTTTCTAACTCTCTCCATTTCTGTCTAGCAAGCCATCGATTGAAAATCAATCCAAGCACTTAAACTTTTAAGCAGGTTTGAGTTGTGCAAAATGCAGTGTTGCATAAACATAAATACCCACACACACACACAAACACACAGACACGCACACGCATGCACACAATGCTCAACTCAAACAAGATGGCCGACAAAGCAACGGGGTATTTCCCCTTTTGCAGCAAATGCCAAAGCAAAAAGCAAAAAGCAAAAAATATGTTGGCCAAAGCGAAAGAAATACAAAACAGAGGAACAAAAAATTGCATATTAATTATGTTTAACTGGCACAGTTCCATCTGAGAGCAGCGAGAGACAGAGACAGAGAGAGAGAGAGGGTGGGAAAGAGTCAGAACGTATGTGCAAGAATTGTAATTTTCACTTTGAACGCAGCCCCTCTCTTTCTTTCTCAGGTAGGCAGAACCTGCTGTTGTTCAAGTTTCCGTATTCAGGGCGCGCAAAGTGTTTTGTGTGTGCCTGTGCCTGACTTTAATAAACACACACATACACACACAGGCCACCGTATGCCTGCATACAGTCGCAATCTCTCACACACGCACACACACACACATCTGCATCTTTCAAAGGTGTTTGCGTTTAACTGCATGCTGTTTGTTTACAGTTTTTGCATAGCTTTCACTACACACACTCGCACACACACCACATAGATGCCTGCCATTATCTTACATGTGTGTGTTGTTGTTCTTGTTGTTTTTTCCTACCTCTTTTGCTGCAAACTAAAAATGGGAAATTGAACAACAACTTCTGCTCGCTTTGCTGCCCGAGCGAGCGGAAGCTGCAGAGAGCACACCTCAACCATTCCCCCCAATCCCCCCAATCCCCCAATCCACAATTCCCAATGCTTTCTTGCCACGGATAGGGGTAACGTGTGTGTCAGTGTGTATATGTGTAAGATAGCGATGGTGTCAGTGTGTAGGGGGGAATGGATGCAGTTGCAGATGCCGTGGCGCTATTAAACTGCAAGGTTAACCATAATGAAAGTAAAATGATGAACAGAATAAATTTGCTGCGTTTGGCCAACAACAAACAGCAACAACAAGAGCAGTAACATCCACACTAGTAAACACAACAACAGCAACAACAAATGCAGCAGCATCAACGACAATGGCAACGTTATAGAGTTGGGCAATGTTTACATCACGAAGATTTGTCTCAAGTAATTGTCACAGCTTTGACAAAATATCAAAAATATCAGTGACAATATCGCTAAATGATATTTTGTCACAGAATAATATTTTATCACTGAATGATATTTTGTCTTTGGACAAACTGTCTTTGGACTGCAAACTGTAAAAAATTCGTTTTATTATAAGCCATGAAGTGAATTTTATAATGGAGAAAATAAGTGAGATTTAGGTCATATTACAGCTGTAGACGATACGTATGCAAAATGTCATATAAGAAAGTATAAGCGAAAGCGTCTGATCTGTGCATTGCTACAAAAGATCCGTATAGTGGAGAAAATAACTAAATAAGTAAATTTAAGGTAATTATACTCCATAAATTAAATTAGCCTTGCAGTCTCAGTCACTGATATTTGTCGCCGTGATACAAATATCACCAAGCCGCTCATCTCTACAACTTTACGCAGTTGCCACAATAAATGCAATTTTCCAGGTTTCGAGTGTGTCAGATGTATGTGTGTGAGTTGTTCTGGCATTTTTTCAACTTGCCTACATTTTATTCAAGTTTAAGAGTCAGTTTCACAGAAAACTTCGTTGCAGGGATAATGGCAAAAACATTGCAGTGCCTTTCGTTGCAAATGGCAAGCTACAGCTACAGAATGCAGTTATGCCTCTCGCTCCCTCCTTACCTCCATCGCTTGCTGCCTCTCACTCGCTCTGCCTAGTAAATTAATTGCTTAAAAATATGCCGCAACATTTTTCGGTTACATTTCCTTTACGTTATTTCCCCCTCTTATTTAATAATAACTTTTTGGAACCGAACTCAAAGTAGGACCGACGAACTGGAGGCTCGACCATGTGCCATGTGCCAGGCTGCAACTTGCTGTCATTTGGGAGTGTGTGTGTGCCTGTGTGTATATGGTGTGTATTCTGATCTGAGCTGTGGTCATTGCTTTATTTGCGCTTGTGCGTTTCCCGCTTTCCAAGTAACAGAAGAGCAGAAGCAACGAGAATTGTTTGTCTTTAATTATGTTTGGGAACGTTGCCATTTTTGTGCTGCACAGAACCTACTTATGTGCACATATACACATACAACCACACACACAGCTACACAGACATGCCATTGGGGTTGAGCCTGCCAAGATGCGTGCCCCAAGCAGTAGTAGCCCCATTGATGTTGCCGTTGCCATTGCTGTGGCTGTGGCTGTTGCTGTTGCTGTTGCTGTTGCTGTTGCTGTTATTACTCGACGGGCGCCAGTGGCAAAAATAAAATTAAATGAAAACATTTCCTTTTCATTTGCGTACGCATAAAATGCCCAACGAGCAGACAGACAGGCTAACACAGTGTCCTTGTTAAGGCATTTTGCATATTCGTATTCGCTTTTGTTGCCGAAACATGAAAGTGCTATAGACTCGCACTTGTATTTTAAATTAATTAAATGGCCACACTGCAATATTGATTGAAGACGTTCAGACCGAGCCGAAGACTTAAACGATGTCATGGGGCGTATGCGTAATTTTAATTGACAGTCAAACCAAAAAATGTGCTGCACTTCATTTCAGCTGCAGCAAATGGACTCCAGTATCCAGAGTGTAATCAAAGGAGCTGCTGGCCATGGAGTCTGCAGTCAGCTGGAGAACTCTGCTGTTGGTATTGTGAATTGGTGGGGACTTCGGGGGACGGCGGGATTGGATTGCCGCCGCAACTGGACAGCTTCATTTCGCGACATTGCATGTCAAAGTGAAATATTGGCTGGAGACACGTAATAAATTTTAAAATATTTTTTATGCCTTGCAGAAAATCGAAAAAAAAATTGTTTTAAAAATGTGAAAGGGAATGGGAAAGAGAGTGCGAATGAGAATGAGAGCGATATAGGCAGACTAAAAGGCTGTGCGAAGGGGAGGGAAGGGTGCATTGCCGCCAAAGTGGTTTGCACGGCTGCCTGCGTGTCTGTCATGCGTGCATTTGCCACATACGGAGTACTCGTCGCACTTGTCCTTCTTCCTGTTGTTGTTGCTGTTGTTGCTGTTCTTGTTGTTGCTGGTGTGCGAATTCGGCGGCTCCTCAGTGTGGCGTGAATCGTAAATCAACGATTTAGGCGCATGCAGCGAACGATCCTGTTTTTTCGTCCTTCCTCTACAATTTTTTCTCTTCCTTCTTTTTTTGTTCAATTCTGCTGCTATTTGACATTTTCTGTTTGACAAAGAAACAAGCTTGCTCTGCTATTAAATACTCTACGAAAACGTTAAGCTGTTAAGCAGCTTTTGCAGCTGCTTTTGTTAAATTGATTTCGTTAAGAGCCAACTATCTACCTCTTGTACATGCTGCTCCTAAAAAGGCTAGGTTTAACTTTCGTAATTTTCAAGTTACTTATTGATCAAATTAAGCAGCAATATCTTAGTTAACTTAGTTTCTAGTCTAATGTATTTTTATACTCACTATGTTCTCTCAATTGCTAATATTTCTTCTCAGTCGTAAGGAAATTTAAAGTGTATTGTATTTGAACTTATATTTCTTTGCACAACTATTAAATTTATATTTAATATTTATTATTAAATGTTTTTTTATTATATATAAATTTAATATGTAATAATATTTTGAATTTATTGTCGCTACTATAAAGAAAGATTTGGCTTTATTTTGGCATAGTATTCATATTAAAAACAATTCGATTTTAAAACTATTATTACTGCAAAAATTATTACATTTTTATCAATTTTAGATATTTGTATATATATAGCTCATTCAAAAGTCGGTGCAGCTCAGTTTGATACTTGAAAATTTGGAAAATGGACGACACTGCGTAAACGCAATAACGCGTCATTTTCGTGTACCCTGTCGCTCCTCGCGTACCGTCAACACATCAGCGTGTGTTACTGCCGTTGCTGTTGTTGTTGTAGTTGTTATTGTTGTTGTTGCCACAGCATCAGGAGCAGCATGAGCAGCCGTCTCATGACATATTGATTTGATGCCCTGCTATGTCGAGAATTTCCATTAAATTTGCGCTGCAAGCGGAGACGCACAACAAAAAAAAAAGGAACGTATCTACAGGCATTTGCCATTAGAAGGCAGACAATGAGCCCAACCACCAGCCATGACCGCATAACCTTCCCCCACCCTTATCTATATGTGTCCCCTCCGAACCATCCACTGATAGGCGGCATGTCATGTTTTTGCAATTGGCAATCGCGCGAAAAACTGCGGCACACATCAATCAGAGGCCGTGGCACGTCGAGTGGCATTGTAAAATATTAAATTGGCCTTTGTTGCGTAATTGAAAACATAATTAGCGCGAATTTATTAGCCGTTTTAAGCGTGGTCCTTTCCATACCCAATACATCTTGCCCCCAAAGGGATCAGCAATATTTTCATTACGAGCGAAAATCCGCGAGAAAATCGCGGCCCAACGAATTGGGTGGGGAGGCAAGGTTGGTGTCGAAACCGTTTGACGTAGCCCTCTAATTTAATTAATCTATGCAGGCAGTTTGCTAATGTAACACTACACTACCCTACAAAACCAAGTGCATGAACAAAATTTATAATAGCTACAAAGTTTGCTTTCCTTTTGCCTGGATGGGATACTGATGCCATCGAGTCGTCAATTATTCCCATTGAAGATGCAGCATTTTGTTGCATAGTGTTATGTAGTTGATGGCACTCTGCTTCTTTTGCTGCTGTTCTTAATACCTTAACTAAATATATAATGTTACAGCAGAGAGTGAGAGAGAGCGAACGAGAGCCTGGGCAAACTTGTGTGAAGTTTGTCTGGCATCCCTCTGTCCCTGGCTATACCCGGGAGTCCTGTTCGTCCTGGCTGTCCAGCTGTCGCTTGCAGGCGCAGTTAGTTAATGTTGCACATTATTTCGACAGCGCACACACAGCAACAACAACACGGACAAGTACAACTAACGCCTTGGTTTTTTCGCTTGTTTGCTTGGCACTTTTCTTTGGCTGCCTTCCTCCCAAAAAGGAGCAGGACTAACTACGTTTTTTGACAAGCTCATGCATGTGACTTTGTCGTTTATAACTGCCATCCGGTGTCTCACTGTATCTGAGATCACATGTGTTTGTGTGTGTGTGTGTGTGTGTGTGTGTGTTTGTGAGATGGCGCTTGTAAATGTCTGTTGGTGCAAAAGTCTTGTATCCTTTTTAGCTCCGCTCGCCTCGACAGCCGCGCATTCATTTTAATTTTGAAACTTGTACGCCAGTTTCTCCAACATTCACACACACACATACACACACACGTAAATATGGGCTCAATTTGTGTCTGCGCCATATTACTTCCGCTGCATGTTACGTATACGCCGCATGTGCCGCGTCGTCTTCTTCCGTTTCTTCCACACACAACTAATTATTTTTCGCTTGACAATGAAAATGTTTAAGTTTAATTAAATGCAACTCGCGCTCACTGCTTTCTTTTCCTACTTGCCGCTCGTCGCCTGCCGCTTGTTGCAAGTGTGTTCCTTGTGTGTGTCTTGCCGCACCTGATGCTGGCCTGCCATGTCGCTGCTAAAGCTGAAGCTGAAACTAAAGCTGCCGCTGCCATCTAAGAAGCCGTCGTGTGATTGCAACTTTTGCTGTAGTTGCCTGCAACAACGTCGCCTCCATTGCTGGCCCTAAAATTTATGTTGCTTGTTTTCATTCGGAAAGTGTTAAATGTGCTTTGGATTTTACAGATTCTGCTCTCTGGTTGCTGTCGCAATTGTTGTTGCTTGTGTGCAGAATTATTTGCTTGAGCTAAGATAAAGTTGCTTCGTTTGCAACGAATGAAACTCGCAGCTAATTGCAGCAGTTCATTTTGGGCCTCACTGCAGTGCAGGGTTGCCATGCTTGCTGAAAATAAGATTCAATAAAAGGAAATGCAGTGGCTCTTATGGAGCATATCTCTGGCTACGAACACGCTTAAGCTGCATGCATAGTTAATGAATTTAATCTTTTTATATATATTTTTATCTTTTTCAACAGTTTAATTTCCAGTTGTCTGGCATCGCTTGACTGGCAGCCTTTGCTGTGTCTTGGCAACGCGCGTTGTGACTGTTGACATCTTTGAAAGATAATCGCTCTGAGCTATATTCAAATCCCTTCTCTTATTTCTGTTCTTTGTCTCTCCCTCTCTACGACTCTTTAGCAACTTAACTGCTTCTGTGGCATTTTTGCAATCTTTCCAAGTCATTTGCCACAACAACTTGAGACTCCTTTTCCACCGTTGCCTTCTCCGTCCACCTGACGAGCCTACATGGCGTATACATAACTCTTTGCCTGCCTTACGCACACACAGACTCACACACACTAACACACACTCACACACACTCACACACACATACATACGTCAAGCTAGCTGTGGAAAATGCTTTGACAAACAAAACTATTTGTCTTTGCATGACTTTCGGCAAAAGTTGCCATTAGGAATCGATAATCGTAAAAATGCTTGAAAAACGATGCGGGCGCCGAAATTATTTTGTGCCTAATGGCGCCAGCAACTGGGACAACGTTGACGCCCTGCGGTCACACTTGTCATGCCGTTGATAAATTTTTAAGCAAGCTCTAAACACTCTCTAAGCACAACTCATGCAGTTTATGCCTCAAAAGACACACAACCAAAAAAAAGAAGCAAAAAATTATTCAAAAATGCTTGCAAACAATTTACCAAGTAAATGGGTAGATAGAGAAGGGGTGTGCCTGTGGTAAAGGGGGCGTGGCAAATGCTGTGTGCCATCGCATATGTATAAGTATGTCCCTGTGTGTGTGTGTGTGTGTTTGTGTGAAGGACTTGTGTTTGCCGACTTGCTGACTTGCTGGGTGACGCTTTTTGGGTTTTGTCATTGCATACATTTAGGCGCTCACGTTCGCCGCAGAGAAGGGAGTCACATGAGGGGTAGAGAGGGAATAGAGGGGTTGTCAGTGAGCGAGGGCTCGCTTATGTTTGCCAACGCGTTTTTGGTCGCGTCCATGTTTGCGTGCTAATGTTTATAAATGCTTAGCAAGCTTAGACTCTCAGACTGGCAGCAGGAGCAGCCTTTTGAATATTTTAATATGATTTAATATTAAACATCACTACGACAGTGTATGTATGAGTGTGTGTGCGAATCTCTCTATGTGTGTGTGTGTGACCGAGTAGAGAGATCAAGATAACAAGGGATTACCAAACGCTTTCATTTGGCGCGTGTGGGCGCCATTTGCTTTTCTCTCCGAGACGCGTCTCCTCTTCCTCAAAGTGTGTCTCTTTGGCAGCAGCATGCGAATATTAAGCAAATGTTTTGAATAGTTTTCAAAGTTATTTGGGTTAAGATTTTTTTCGCATCTCATAGCCCCAGCCAAAGTCTCTCGTACTTTCGTTTCAATTGCCAGAGTCGGCGACAGAGTCGACGTCGGAGTTAGAGTCGGTGTTGTCCCACACGAAGCGTGTTAAGAGCCCAAATAAACGCATTTTAATTCAAAGTTTTTCGGCTTCTTCTCATACAGCACCCCAATGCGAGACTCCCCCTCTATTTTCTTCCACTGTATGTATGTGTGAGCGCCATTTTGTGTGCGGTTGAGCGTGTTTGTTAAAAGCTTTGAAAAGATTTGCCTTGTAATCGCATGCACAAGAAGGACACAGGCTGGCAGGAGGGATAGGCGGACTGGCAGGACATGGAGCGCCAACATGTTAAATCTCTTTGATGACATTGTTAATTTGACATACTTGGGTTTCTTTTTGTTGTCATTGTTGCTGTTGTTGTGTACCGCTTGACTTGATAGCATAGGCCTTGATTGCCGCATAAAAGGAATGTATAAAATGTGAATAAAAAGTTCCTTTTTGTAGTGCACAGCACAATCATAATGATAAGTTTGACAGGCCCATAAATGCCATATCGAAAGCGCACAATCATTGCTATTTATGGAGCCCGAAAACTCCCAGTGAAACATTGAAAATGATTTGTAACAGAAAAACTTAGCAAAAGCCACTAAAATCGCGGAAGTACATAATAAATGTATACAGTATAATTTGCTTAGCTGCCTCGATACTTAGCTGCATCGTCAAGATAGCTGCCTGATATTTAAATTTTTCTGCATCATGATCTCTTTAGTATGAAAATAATTACGTTTGGTGCATCCAACTTAGCAGCCTTTTGCACTTAAGCGCCTCATATCGGCAGTATTTATGTATGGTTTCCTATGAAAATCATGTAAGTTTGCTGCGCCATCTATTGAGAAAGAAGCAAATTTTCGTAAATAATTTGAATGCAGTATGGCAACTCGTGCAATTTGAATTTCTGCGGCTGTCCGTTTTTTTCCTTGATGTTTTGATCGTGACTTTCGCTCTATACATACATTTTCAATTGTGAAATGGTACAAGATGTTAAAATCGAAGGGCGTAACTGGTTTAACAATCAAATATGTCCAAAAATAAAATTAAGTTAACTGCATTTTTAAGATAGCTGCCTCGAAGTTGTGTGCAAAGTACTCGAGGCAGCTAAGCAAATTATACTGTATAACGTATTTGCCTGTCCAGCTATCATAATCATTAAATTTACTAACTTTTCGAGTAAATATTAAACGAAATTCTCTTACTCTTATCCATCTCTTACCTTTCAGTTACAGAATAATATAAAATTTTAGAATCACTTGGTTTTCAAGTAGTTTATATTTACGGAAAAATCAAATTCGAAGACTATTGCTATAAAATTGATGAAAATAGAACAACTATTAAAATATTACAAAGTGCATAATATATAATATTACCCTTTAAGAAAAGTGAGTAGTTCTTCTTAGCGATCTTCTTAATTTCTTTAAATTCGCTTGCAAGTTGCAACTGATAGACTTTCCAATTCAAATTTGAACTGTCTTCTTCTCATTTCTGGTTCAATCGAAACAGTGAAATTCTAGTTTGTTAATCTCTGTCGTATCTAACGCTGTCCATATACGCGTATTTAAGCAGAGCTTCCTTTTAATGCGTTAAGTAAGTGGAAAAAGTGTATGTAAAACGAGGCAAACACACACACTCGCAGACAGATGGACAGGCAGACAGATAGAGGATGCTTACAAGCCAGTTAGTGGCACACAGAGTGTGGGAAAGATGGAGGAAGGTAGTGTGGAAGACGGTAGACAGAAGATGAAATGTAGACAAGTTGTAGTCATGTTGCCTTTTGCCGTTTGCCGCTTTCCGTCGCCTGCTGCAGGTGACAACTCCAAGAGCAGCCAGGCAGTTGAAACAACGACTACGACAACGACAAGGAAGCAACAACAACAACAACAACAACAACTACTGCAATAACAACAAATGCAACAACAACAGCGATAACAACACATCATGCACTTGGCTGCTGTTTGAGTAACGCACACAGACAGTGCAGACACCCTACGGCATACACAGGCTTTCGCATTATAGCCTTGTCTCTCTGACTGTGTATGCTCATTATGGCCAGCCTCTTAGACCAAGAGCAAGCATGTATGTGTGTGTGTGTGTGGGAGAGAGAGTGTGTGTAATAGCTGCTGTTTATTCGGCAACAAGTTCCACTTTTGCTTGCCGTATGCGCTGTTTCTTTTTTATCCCCCTCTTATCCCACACTTGAGCTCCTCATCCATGTCAACCCCCTCCCACCCCATCCACCCCCTTTCCACCTTGAGGGGTGCTTTTGCTCGAGTGCAGCTCAGTATTTGGGCGTTTGGCGTATTCGGCCAGTGGGCGTGTCTGCAATGGCGTTCGTGCGCTGAATTCTTCTTAATGAGCGACATCAAGTGTTGTATTAAATGTCAGTCTGTGTTTATATGCAGCTATCTGGCAATGAGTGCGAGTGTTTGTAACTGTAACTGGGCTGTGTGTGTATCTGTGTGTGCCGGCAAGTATCTGTAATAAAATTTGTAATGAGTTGCAGGCACGGAAAAGGATTTTTGAGTGCAATTTATTTTATTTCAGTGCTTTTATTTTTTTTATTTTCCCTTTCGCCTCGTTTTCCTTTGGCATATTTTTATGGTACACACATACACACGCAGAGGCACAGATACAAAACTATAAAGATTTGCAATGGCCGTGGGGATGGGATGAGAGCTGCAATTCCATGCTCTCAGCTATGACATGTTTATTTCTGTTTGTGTTTCATTTCTTATGATTTTTAATTACGCTCGCGATTCGTATTTCACGCGCACCATAAAACGTAGCATACTTTACAGCGCATGCCGCTGCAGTTTCCTTTTGCTGCAAGCCCGGCGCGAGGGATATTGGACTGCAACACGAAGCGAAAGCTTAAGCTAACGCTGCAGCAGAACAGCAGAACAGCAGAGCAGCAAAACAGCAACGGCAACAGCATCATAGAGTCGAAAATTTATCGAATTGCCAAAAAGACAATTCATTACGTGCTTAGCCATTGCCAACGCCACAGCCACGCCCCATTTTAGCTCAGTACAGTAGACCCCTACCCTCTCCCCACCCTCTCGTTATCCCTTGTGCATAGCAGAGCATTTGCATTTGAGATAATTGCCGCAGCGTTTTGTATGCATAGCCGCTGGCAGCTCTGGCAATGGCTGGACAAGTGCGTCACGAGCTCAGAGCTTCGAGGTGGCCCATAAATTTCATCAGTGTGGGGAAAGAAAGGGAGACTTGGGAGGGGGAAGGCTCGCACATGCGACCCTGGCTCTCGGACCCGCCACTCTACCTACATGCCGAACCAATAACCTCCTCCCTCCTCCCCGATAGCCCAATCCAGAAGTTGAAACAGAAGCCGAAACCGAAGGCTTCACTGCCGGCCTGTCTGTTTACAGTCATTGCTACAAATTGACAAATTCGCTGTCGACTGTCACAGCGAGTGTGAGGGGGAAAGAGAAAGGGAGACGGAGAGGGGAGAGCGAGCAAGAATATCCTTGCTTCGTCGAGCAGCAAACTGAACACTCGCCGCATAACCATATGAGCAAGGGGCAAGGCAAAAGGGGGCATAAATGATAACAGTCGCAAAGCGCTGATTCATTTACTAAATATTTGCATAGGCCTTGTCAGTGCTGGTGTCAAAGGACAAAGCGACGCCGTCGGCCATTTTTTCCAGCCAACTCACTCATCCCCCTCCTCCTCGCCTTGCACCCCCTCCCCCCTCGAAACACTCGGTGTCCCTCTCAGCTCTTGGGGGCATTGCGCAAACATTGGTCAGATATGTTGGTCAAGATTTACGATTGGCGCATGTCAAAGGCTTAATGCGCGGCCTGGGCCCCGCCCGTCCCCTTCTCCCCTTCTCCCTTACCCACCCTCCGGCACACACACATCCTTCCAGCTGTATCCCGGCATCCTATTTGCTCAGCCTTATTAAAAGTATACCCCATCCATCTCCACACACTTCCAGCATGTCCAGCATGTCCAGCGGTTTCTTCATTAATTAAATGCATTGCCCATCGCAGCGGCTGCTACTTCTCCGTCTCCGTCTCCTTCTCCCCTTTATCCGTCGCCTTCGGCTGCTGCTTCGTATGCGAATCGCTGACAAAAAGCATAAATATCGTAAAGCATAAAAATAAATAATAAAGCTCCCACCCCACTCGGTTGTATTTATATGTTGCCGTATATGTTTGTTTGTTTTATGCATACAAATTGTAAGCACATGTCGCTCATTGAAAAGTCCTGGCAACAGATAGGACGAGGGAGGCCGGGGCAGTGTTGCGGAATGTGGAAAAGTAGGCGACGCCTGCTGACTGATGGGAAATCAGATTTTCTTGCGGTTCTGCGGAATGCCAGTTCTTAAATTTCCACTATGCAAAATATACAATTAAGTAAATTATCATACTTACAATTGGAGCTGGGATATTGCAACAATTTAATACAACATGTTCAGTTTAAACTCTTCTATTGTAAGACATTATTTTAGGCTATCGAATTATATTGATTAGACTAGATTTAATTATCGAAACCAAACCAAATTTATAATATTTCTTTAGATTTATCATGCCAAAATGTCTTACTTCGATCTCTTGCTCTTATGGCATTCATTTTTTTTCGATTTTTATATGTGGCCAAGTTGTCTATTATGGGCAGACTTAACCGCATATTTCGTAAGCTTACTCTATATATTTGCACAGACAATCATATTGGGTATATTACAACCAATATCTTAGCGTTGTAATCAAATTTGTATTAATAAAAAGGGTTTCAATTAACTATTATATAAGCTACTTCATAAAAATGAAAACAAATGTAAAAGGGTGGCAGAAACCGCATACTTTAGGCACATTCTTCGGGTCTAATACTTAAGAAATGCAACTGCACCTAATCATTTGTCCTGCACTGTACATATTGCGTTAGTATCTATGTTCAACATATTTCTCGTGCAATTGCTGCTGCTGTTCAAGGACACACGCTTCAAATTGAAGCTCATTAAATGCCACAACCTATGGCCCAAAGACACGGCCAAACATGTCAAAGGGCACAGCAAAAAAATAAACAAAATAACGTGAAGAAAATGATGCAGAGCCTGAAGAAGAAGCAGCAGTAGCAGCAGCAGCAGCAGTAGCAGAAAAGCATAAAAGTGGCAAACATTTTGAGGCAATTTTTTATTACCAGCCAGAAAACTCCCCACAGGCCCTGATCACAACAACAATGTGGCCAAGAGGGTGAAAGGAATGGGTGGTACAAAGGGAGGAAGGGGGAAAAAAGCAAAAGTTAACCACGTTGTCATGTTGCCATGCTTAAATTATAATGAAAAGGACTCTAGCTGCTCCTGAATGCGCCCTGCTGCTGATGCTGCCTTTAAGTCACACACACACTCACACACACACACACACACACACACATATGGACACACAGCGCAACTGACAGGCAACGTTTTTTCTTTTGCTGTAGCCCTATTTTACCCAGGAGGTGCCCAGGCGAAGAAAGAGATGGAAGGGAAGGAAGAAAGTGGAAGCGAATGCACAAGTCGATTCAGTCTCATTGAAGGCTGCCAGTTTGCCTACACACTGGACTGCTCTAACAGTTGTTGTTGTTGTTGTTGTTGTAGTTGCTGTTGTTGCTCGACTCGTTGTGATTGTTGTTGCTGTTGTGACTGACTGACTTTTGGCATCACTTACCGCTCGGAAATGGGATCATCAGCCTGCCATTTCCTTGCGCGTTGCTTCACTACACTTTTGCCTGTGATTCTGGGGGTCCAAATGATTGTTTATGTACAAGTGTGTGTGTGTGTGTGTGTGAGTGTGAGTGTGTGTGTTCCCATACATTATTAATATTTCATATGTCTGCAATGATTTTCTAGGTCTCTTTTGGCTTGACTCTCAGCTCGTCGCTGCGTATTACATTAAATCCAAAATGAAGCTGCTGATGACGACGAATTGTCCTCGTTCTCGTCTCCTCATCATGATGAGACTTTGCCTTACATATTTACCCTATAACAGCGCCATCTCTTTCTTGCATTCTCTATCTCTTCAGCTGTTTATTTGTCACTGGCTGGCCTAATGCGTCGCCTTCTGCCTTCTTCTGCCTGCTGCCTGCTGCCTGCTGCCAGCTTTCCTTCTGTGTCCTGTTCCCGCTCATGTGTATTTCATTTTGTCTTTGCCAGTTCCGCTCGAATTGCGCAGCATGTTGACTGCAATTTGTATGGAGCCCAGTCGACGATTCGCTTGGTTACCCGGCACAGGCGAAGGCCAACTGCGACTATCTGCTTCCATTTTCATTTCTCTATACATTTTTCCTTTTTTGCTTGAAACAAAAGCTTCAGCTTTAATGTCATTTTAATTAGGCACAGTCCCGAGGCAACAAAACTGTTCAAATCTCAAACAAATTGACCGTTGACTCTCTCTCTCTCTCTCTCTTGAAAAGTCGAAAACTTTTACTCCTAGACGCTACTGGGCTCTAGTTAAACGCACTTTCTTAAGTAACAAGACCACGTTTTCAAAAATATGCACATACACGAACCGAAGCCAACCCCAAAAAGCCAGAAAAAGCCTGGCCAAGATCAAGTGGTTGAAGCTCAGTTAAGAAAAATATGCTGGCTTGTCTGTCTGGGCAAAACTTAAGGTAAAAGCCAACTAACTAGAGTCAAAGTGTATATTCACTAACTGTATGCCCTAGCCCACCCATATAGGCCAGCCCAGTTCGCTTACCTTGGCTTGAGAGGGGAAAGAAAGGAGAAAGAGCACTTATGAGTGGGCCAAGTGCACTTTGCACGTTGTTCTAAGTATTTTAGAAAATTTCATTGGTTTCGGCTACGCTTTGCAGTCTCTGAAATACATTTTGAACATTTGCAACGCCCCCAACCACTTTCGGAGGGGGGATGTGAGGCATAAAGTTTTCCCAGCATAAATAGTTGACCAGAAATTTGTCATAAGTAGGCGACGATGCTTGGCAAGCAACTGTGAAAGATTTGTTTCCAAACTGTTGGCTAATAAAAACTTGTACGAATCGAGTCGAAAAAGGAAGCAAAACCAATGAACCAATTGCTGAAGCCAATTGCAATCCTAATTCGAACACTTTCCAAAGAACAATAGGCTCCGATTTATAATTAGTTTGAGATCAGAATTGATGTCAAATATTCGATTCATTGGACAGTTTGATAAGAAAAAGAAAGGATTGCTACTTACAATTATTATATGAAAAGCGGATTACTTGCAAATAAATTCAAAATGACAAAACTCAAAGGGAAACTTTGTTGCTCTGAGTTGATGTCGAACACGAAAAAAGAATTGGTTGCTAATACTTTGCGTCATTTGGCAGGTAAAAGTTCAATTAACTGGAATGATAAATACACAACTCGCAGTTGCAAGGACAATTCGAGTAGCTGATGGGAAATGTGACTAATGTTGATTACACTATAAGAAATTTCATTGGCTTTCACAACGATTTCATAATGGCAGAGTGAAGGATTACGCTGTGAGAAATGCACAAATTCGGCTGACATACTTATACTTCCTGTTGACTTACGGACATGCACAGACACGCACTGCTCAGACACACACATCGAGTGACTTCCGTTGCCCAAATCCTCAAGAAGGGAGTCTTCCCGGAATTGGAGAAGGACTGAGGACTACTAAAAAATTCCATTTGTAAACGGCAACCGCATTAAACCAAACTCATCTCCGGTTGTTAATGACTCACTGAGTGCCAGGGAAATACCCTTAAGCACCCAAAACGACGAAGCTGTCAGCTGGCTCACTCTGTCTCTCTCTCTCCCCATCTCCCCATCTCATTCTCTTCGACTTTAACCAACTGCTAACAATGGACGCACTGGCCGACACTGAAACAAATGAAATCTGACGTTGCCGCCAACTGTTGGAGCCATGTGAATGATAGAAATGCTCATGCGGTAGCTGATTGACATTTCCAGGTTATCGCTGTTGCCATGTTGCCTGTTGCAACTGTTGGTGGCAACAGCAACACAGCGGCCGCAAATTAGTGCTAAGTGCCCCCCAAAGTGCACGTGGTGATCTGCTGCGGACTTTCTTCGGCTTCAACACTCCGCACTCCTTGGGCAACGTGTGGCATTTGTTGTGGCAAGATTTGAAAGTTGATTAATGAATACGCAAACAAGAGAGAATGCCTGCAGCGCCAACTCGCAGTACAAGTTGACCAGACAGCAGTTTAAATGACGATGAGACAGAACGAAGGAGGGACGAAGGACAAAACGAAAGGGAAGGAATATGGCGGAAATGAATAAAGTGCGAATTTTTGTGTTTTCATTGGCGTCTCAGACCCTTCCTCTTTTCATCTATCGCTTTGCCTGTTTGAAGAATGCAATTTTCTGATGAAGAAAAATTGATTGTCGTCGAGTTGAGAAGAAAAAGAGACCAATAGGGCAGGGAAAAGGAACAGAAACACAGCTACAGTTGTAAAATAAAAGAAAATCCGAGACGTTGCCGAACAGAATCATGAATAAGGCGACTCGTCGGACCAACTTTGAAGGGCGACAAACGGCAGCAAGTATTGCAGAAACCAAAAACTAGAAAAAAATAAAAAAAAAGTAAAGCGAAGGAATGGAGAGGGAAAGGGAGGCAAGGGGAAAAGCAAAAAAATTAATATTTGTTCAAATTGCGGCAAAGAAAAATCGTTCAGTCTGAAGTTCAATAGTGCGTGAAATAAATTGTTTCCGTTTTTAATATGCGATAGAGTCTGGGGCGTAGAACGTGGCTTAAAGCGAGGCCTGTACGAGTTCTAGGATAATTTCCATTCAATTTAAAGCTCATGCTTTATGCAGCAACCGATAATCAATTTGTCACTTTGGCCCAGTGTTTTGCATACCAAAACTCAATTAAATCGCACACACACACACACACACACACGTGCATACAGTAACTGTTACAGCTACATAGCTACAATTACATTTGGAACTTGCAACTTGCCACCAGCAGCTGTAACTGCAGCTGCGTCTGTCGCGGCAACAAAATGCACAGATTTATGCGTAGCGTATCGCCAATGTCTATATGTATATATACGTATATATCTATTTACATATATTCCACAATATTTTTGCATGAATTATGAAATGTGTAAATTGTGCACTCACACAGATGCATAGATACATAGATACATTGAGCCGCTGTACGTGTGTTTTGTGGACTGGGAAAACGTAACTTGTCGCCAGAGTTGCCAAGTGGCGTGTAGGCCAAAACCACCGCGCCAGCTGCGCACGATTTTGCTAGGGTAACCCCGAACGGGGGACACATAACTTTACAGTCAGACCCAGAGTCAGAGCCTACAGAGTACAAAATTTAAATCACTGCGTGGCCTCGAGTGCTTTTTGTTACAATTTACGCTTTATGGGTGACATTTTACAATTTACTTTGTCGCAAAAGCACTTTCTGACTGTGTGTGTGTGTGTGTGTGTGTGTGTGACTAAAAGCGAAATGGGCAATATAAATTATACAGTTATGTGCAGTTACTCTCCAATACCTTTGCCTTTACTTTTCCCTCATTCGCTGCAGCTGCAGTTCGTAATGTTCCTCGTTTCCCGACATGTCAAAATATTACCAGACTCGTAAATTTGCCAAAATTAAAATCAGAGAGATAGAGAGACACTGGTACAACAATTAGATGTCATCTAGTATAATGTGCAGCGAGACCAAGACAATTGGCCTTGATCAAGAAAATTATGAAGAATATTGTAATATCAATATCAATATTTATATCAATATCTAGATCTAATTGCTTAACTACTTCTATTTAAAACCCCTTTAGTTTATGGAGAACTATATATTTTATTGCTACATACTTCTCTTTTGGTCAATATCTTTATATAGTTCTATATCAATATATGCATCTATATTTATATCAATATTTTTTTATATTTCTAAATCCATATCTTCATCCGTACTTATCTCTTCATCTGAATGATATTTCTTTTCTTTCCAACAGTAACAAATGCACTTCATTTGATTTCGAATCGCAGAATACAACTCAACTCAATTGAACTCCTTGCCTTGCATTTCCATCCTAACGCTTTGCAAATTTGCACACTCTTTCTTTTGGTTATAGAAGGTCATAATTCTGCTCTTGCACGCACTGACAGTCAAGACACGAGATATGAGACGCTGGGCAAAAAGAGACTTAAGTGCATATATGAATTATTCAGATTATTTCGCGGTACATTAAATCGCAGTCATGGAACACTCGAATTTGACGTTGATAATTCATTGGAGCATTTGCCGACCCAATAATGGCTTCCATTTGATGTCCATCATTCTCCAGAGCTATGTCCTAAAGTGGCTGCTAACCATTGCCAAAGGGTCCTTACAAAGACCGTGTAGTCTGCTATGACCACATGTCCTGTTCTCCTCTAAAGGATGCCATGTTTTGCATTTTTAGGCCGTAATCAAATTTTTACTGTTGTACACTTATTTGCTTTGCAATGTTTTACGTTAAACTTTGTATTTATATACCCCTTACCCATATAATCAGGGTATGCTACAGCATAGGAATCTTAAATAAACGTACATTTCTCAACCAATCGGTAGATCAAATGCTGATCATAAAACATAAAACTGATTAAAACATAAATCCTAAAACAAAGGTCAGCCTCACAGCTGGGTATATTGAAGTCGAGTAAGCACTTGCAGATGAGTTACTCATCCCTTTTCGCTGTCACTTTTTGTGTTTATTTGTATTTTATATTCTATTTGCTCAGCGAGCAAGTTAGTTAGTTAATTATTTTGCGGTTAGAGCATATTTTAATTAAAAAATATTAATAATTTGCATAGCTAAAAAGCTAAAGCTTAAAACTGGTCCTAAGCGTGGGCGTGACATTGCCGACTTCGCTTCGTATCTGTGTAAAATACATTAAAGGAGCATAAAAATTCATTACGAAGCCGTTGGCAATGGCGGCAGTTGCCAAACAAATTATCGTTAGCCAAGTTAAAAGCCAAATGGTGGCGGCCTACAAGCAGCAACGTCAACAACAAACACCAAATGAAAATGTCGCACTGCAGCCCGTAGGAAAGGTCGACAAAAAAAAAGGACACACACACACACATAACAGCAGCCCAAAATGTTGGTCCACACAATTTAAAACAAACACACACTGAGAGACAAAGACAGAATGTGTGTAGGAGAGTGAGATAGAGATGTAAATGGAGCTGGAAATGTAGACATAATCAATGGACACGTTTAGCCGTAACTTTTATATGTACTTCTTCAACCTCTGGCTTCATTTGCTGCTCCATCCTCAGCTCCATTTTCAACTGCAAGTCGAGCTCATCATGCTGTAGCTGAAGTCCCTGGCTGGGTACTTATTTCCATTATCTGACACACCTATTTAAACATTTAAAGCGCCGAGTGTGACCCCCATTAGGCGGCACCTAACCATGAGAAACTCGCCCCAAAATGTGCATAAATATTTCACTTATTTCGTTTTTACTGCGCTGCTGTCGTTGTGTTGTTGTTTTGCTTGTTGTTTTTGGTGCTTGGGTCGTCTTGAGCATGTGGACATCAATTTATTTAGTACGAGCCTCGAAAGCAACCGAAAATTTGCACATTCCGGATATAAACGAACCACTGAGGAGTCCACCGAGGAAACCCCTCCCGTTGTGGCTGAAACTGTCTCGGGTGGCACCCAAAACTGTCGCCCAAAAGGTGCTTAGGTGTTTTTGTTTAAAGCATCGCCATGGTTGTTATTAGGACTCGAACTGCCAACTGTCAACTGCCTTTTGCCGATATCATTTTTGGTCTTTTGTCTTCGACTCTGAAGACATATCGGGCAGCTCTTGGCCTTTCCCTTTGGGCTGCTCTTGACTGAAATTGACTCGATAGTTTCCCTGTTCATTAACCGGGACTTGAGCAGCGTGTGCTTAATTGGCATGGTCATGGGATAAGCTTAATTTATTGGTACTCGGTGTGCATCAAGTGTGCCTGCTGATTGTTGTTCTGAGTAGTGCACTGTAATCCCGACTATCGAGATTTTACTGTATGATTATTGCATCCTCTCCATCTCTCTCTCGCGCCCTTTTTCTTCTGCCTGTTGTAAAGCAGCTTTCAGCAATAAAGTGCGTAGTAAAATCATTGCAAAGCAATTTTAAGACATACTTGACCTATGCTCGAATGCCATCAGTGCACATCGTGCTCAGTTATACTCGAGTGTCCACCGACAATGATATATTACTCATACGCCCCATAAGTGTCGGGGCACTTTACTAAATACTCTAATTGGCTTAAACAATGCCCTAATTTTCTGCTCATATACGAGTGGAAACGCGTTGCGACAAGAACAACACGAGCAATAAACAATGCGCTATTGTTATGTCCTCGTACACATATATATATACATGTATAAATATACATACATATGTTATACATATATATTCTATGAAGACACACCCGCCATGCACTTCATTACGAGGCAATATTTTTAGCCTCATTTTAGTTAAAGACGCTTAAGCACGTTATAACTCTGCCCCATGACCATGCCACTTGCAAATTGTTGTTGTTGATGTTGTTATTATTGTTGTTAATATTGTTGTTACTGAGGTTTCTGTTTCTGTCGCTGCACAGTACAATTTGACGCTGATTTACCTAACAAGCGTCGTCCAAAGAACAAAAGGCAAAGGCAAAATGCTAAGGGAGCGTCGAGAAGGAATCCTGTTTTTGTTTTCATTTAAAGTGATTTTAAAAATTCAAAGGGCAATTGTCTTGACAAAGGCACACACACACACACACACACACACACACACACACACACACACAGATAGACTGACAAGAAGAAGCTGTCCAAAGAAAAGCGGCCCTTGGCTCGGTCTTTGCCTCGCGAAGAGCTCGCATGGCTCCCATTGTTTACGTCACTTTTGTTATTATACACACTTGCAGTTGTTGTTGTTGTTTTTACCTCCATTGTTGTAGTTGTTGCTGTTGCTGTTGCTGTCACCACTGTTACATTTAAACACATGCAACACGCAGCCATTGGAGTCCATTGCGAGACACAAAATGCGCTTACAGTAAGCTGTCTCCTGGACAACAGCTTCTCCGTCTGCAATTTCTTCCCCACACACACACACACTGCAACAGCTTGCATGTGTGTTAGTATGTGTGTGTGTGTGTGTATGGCGCTGATTCTTATGCTAAACAGAACAATGATAATGTCGCATGCTAAATTGCATGCAATTATGTATTTTTCTTATTTTTGTTGACACTTTTTGCTTCTCCAGTCCCTTCCATCCTTTCTGCATTTTGTCGCTACCTCAACGCTCATTACCACATCACCACTCCTTCTCCACCCCCTGTAACAGCACGGGAATCTGAGAACTGTCATTGCGGTGTTCGTTTTGTTTTCTGTTCCCCTTTATCCTTGCTACGTTCTGGCCATGTTCTTTAGTAATTATGACTCCAAAATGCTGCAAATGAGTGGGGCTCAGTTTTAAGAGGGTCCTATTACTCGTATATGTGTGTAAGGGTGGATCAGACTGGATATGACAGTTGAGTATGTGTGTGTGGTTGCCATGTGAAATGCCACAGCATTTGCACGGACTAACTCAGCTTTTATTAGCGCACAACGCACATACAATCAGTGACATACACATACACACGTATGCAATTACGTACGCCCACAGTTGAATTCATGGATTTGGCTGACATTTTGTTGTCTTTTGACTGCAGCTTTTATTGCACTTTTTTTTTGATTATGATACGAATTTTCCCTGTATATAATTAAAGTGTAATTTATTGTGAATTGTTGAGCTTTGCGCTGACATTTTATATCAAAATATCAGACTATGAATCAATGAATACATCAATCAATATTGCTCTCAGTCGGTTTAGTAACTGATTTCAACACCAAATCACGTAAATTTAGATAAATGCGGGCCCTGTATATATCGCTGTGATTCCAGTAATTCCAAAAACGACGTTGTGTTTATATTTCTTAATTTTTATATATTAATTAATTCTTATTAACGAGCACTAGTTTTGGAATGTGTGTGTGTGTCTTAAACTATATTGAATTTACGTTACGCTTATTGCTACGTGTTTTCTAATCGAGATCGCGGCACAGAATGAATGCAGATCGACTCTTTCTAGTCTCTTTGTCTCTCGTTTACAGTGCTTAATAATGCCGACCACTTCGTGTCTCTCGGGTGTTTTCTATCACATGATCTTCTGCTTTGTTGTTATTTCCTACATAAATGGCAAAGCATTTGGTATCCTGATTAAATTTGACAATCTGCTTTAAGAAAAAGGCAATAAATACGTAAGAATTTGTTAATTTGTTAATGCGTTCTATAGTTCATAATTTCAATAATTAGTCTATTGACAGAGAATTGCGTTAAAGTAATTTGATCAGTTAATCAACTCGATTTGAACGTACCCACCCTAAAAGATCAAATTATGAATATTGAAGCTTGTCATCAATTATTTCAATAATCCATTGACACTTGGCTTGAAGACTGAGTGAAAGCTTACAGAATAAAGTGAAAGATTGTGAAGAAGAGAAGAATGCTCAGATATCTCTTTAAGCATACGGTTAAAGTTAATTAAGTTCGGAAAGTATTATATACAAAGATTAATCTGATTTTAGGATTACCCATATGTTCATATAGCTTTGTTTTATATTATTAAAATAATATAAATTATAAATACCTATTAACATTCGATTGATAAATAAATTAGGAAATTCTATCTTATTCAGCATTTCGAGTCGTAAAACTTGATTTGGCCAAATTCCCTTCTGCAATTTACTTAAATAAATAAATTCGTGTTTGTATAAATTATAAATTTATTATATTTTAATCTAAATAATACATACATTAATTATTTTGTTACGACAGTCAGTGTGATTGCAGTTTGCCTCATATCAGAATGCGTATAACAGTTTCAAGTTGTTGGGTACAAAAATACTGGGAAATTCTCAAAGTGACACGGCCAAAGAACTTTTTTCGAAATTGGCTCAGAGCAACGTGACAGCCAGGAAAAGTTAAAACTGCAAAAGCTACTCATAATTTAATGAAGTAACTATATATATGTTTATATTATAATTATATATATTATATAGTTTTATTAAAATTTAGATTTATATTTCTAAGCAGAAATGTATGGTACAAAATCAGTGAAATTCAAATTTCGTTGGACGTTCAAAGAGGTTTTGCGCCCAAATCGTCCCGGATTCGGCGCAGTGGCTCAAATCGATGGATACATTTGAGTCGTGAGAAATAACGAAGTAAATGCCACACATACACGGAAACGACATATTGTAGACGACGACGAGGACGAGAATGACGAGGATAACAATTGACGAGGAGGAGAGAAGAGCAGCGCAGTTCGAAGTGGCACAAGTGAGAATGAGAGCGAACAATTCGTGAATATTTTATGAACGAGCGCGTTACTTGAGAGGGGGCTCGTTCGCTCGCTTAGGCGACACAAATAACGGGACTCTGGTAATTGGCAGCGTCGTGCCATATCCTCGTCCTCGCCATCGTTTTCGTTGTCGTTGTCGTCGTCGTCTTACATATATATAACTCGCAGTTCGCTGTCGTAACAACTCGTCGGAGAGAAAAATGTAGGGAAACGCATCCCGACGACGCCGTTCGTCGTCGCCTTCCTCATCGGCGCCGTCGTTGTATCCACTGCCTACGCGGATCGCAACCGTTTGTCCTGCCTGCCATGTCCTGGCCAGAGGATAACGGCGCCGCCGTCGTCGTCGTCGTCGTTGTCGTCGCAGCGGCAGCGCTTTTCAGTTTTTGGCCAATGCGTGTATTGCTGGCGTTCAGTAAGAAAAGCGTCGCCTAACGGTCTAGTACGAACTCGTACCGTACGCTTTGAGTTCTTTCTGTTCATTGGGGCATCCAGCGACGAATTAGTCGTAAAGTCGTATAGCCGTATAGCCGTATAGCCGTATAGTCGTATAGCCGTATAGTCGTATAGCCGTATTGTGTGTGCGTTGCGCTCGTCTTTTGATTCGGGCTCGTTACTCGAAACAGATCAGAAGAGCATTAAAAGTAATATAAACTGATATCACTATCATTACGATTATTATTATTATTATTTTTATTTTGTTAATGACAAAAAACCTGTACGAAGGTTCCTTGAATTCTGGCATTACTTTTATATAATTTTTGACTGCTCTATAAATAAATTTAATACCGCAAACTTTGGCGAGATTCATTAAAGTTGAGCTGAGTTTGGATGTTGTCGTTGTCGATGCTCTAATTTTTGATGTTGTTGTTGTTGTTATAGTTGTTGTTATCACTGACATTCGGTGACTTCCAAAGTTCACTGCAAACTCATCAGAGTCGACAGCCAGCAAAATAATTTGCAAACTCTTTGCTTTTGTTCCCGGTGTTGATCTCCTGTTGTTGCTGCTGCTGCTGCTGCTACTGGAAAAACTTTACAAGCGACATTGAGCCGGAACTCTCCGGCTGTATGATGACGCCTCTTATTTATATATTTTCCAGTCTTTCTGTTTTTTTTTTTTTTTGTGTCTCAGACATTGAAATTAAAGAAGTCTTTGGTCTATCTGAATGTCTGGCATGCATATAGTGACAGCGACAGCAACAGCAACATATGACAGCAATATTTATAATTTCCGCTGCTGCTGCAGACAAAGCAACAACAACAGCAACAGCAACAACAACGATAAGCAGCAGCAGAAAATAATTTGCGATTACTGGCAGTCAGGCAGTCAGACTGGCAGTCAGGCTGGCAGGCAGGCGATTATATACATATATAAACCCATATCCCCAAAATCCCATATCCACAGTCGAATGTAACGTTGCGAAGGACAAGAAGACGGCTGTAAGGACAACGAAAAAAATTACAAGCCAAGTGCGCTCGTGTTCGTGAATTTCCGGTTGAACAAACACATAAGCAAAACGTAAAAGAAAAGCGAGTAAAAATTATAAAAATAATAAAAACAACACACAGGCAAAGAACAGAAGCAGCAGCATCGAGAGTACATAGCACAAGGGGCCATTCAGCGTGGAAGACGACAACGACGACGAAGTCACAGTAAGAAAAGTGAAAATACACGGAGAAAAGTTGCACAGAGCGGCAAGCATATTTCATAAGTTTACACAAACATATACACACACATACTGGCACACTCGCACACACGCAGACACAGTCATATAACATAGCCCGGAGCCAGTTAGAGCAAAGTCGAGGCAAAGTCATATATGTGAGAGAAACGGAGGCGGCGGCGACAAAGGCTAACGCTCGACCTTTGGCATAGGGTTCAGCAACTGCAGCAGAGGACACGAACACGGACACAACGAGGCGAGGTCAACAAATCAATAGAAACAAAGCGAATAGTCAGAAAGCAGTTGGACACTAGCATTGCCAAAGCAGCAACAACAACAGCAACAGCAACAGAAACTGCAACAACAACTACAACAAGCAAAACCACCAAAATTCACTCTCAAATTATGCTGGCCATGTCGACCTTAATGATGCCTGCGCCGACTATAACCATGGGGGCCCCGCAGATCACGATGGGTCCCCACAAGCCGCCGGAAACGAAACTGCTTGCCATACATCCAGCTGCAGCAGCAGCAGCTGCCGCTCAGCAACAGCAGTCCGTGACAGCTGCACATCTGCAGCACAATGGCCAACAGCAACATCCCCAACAACAACAGCAGCAGCAGCTGCAACAGCAACAATCGAACGCACATCAGCAACAACAGCAGATTGTTGGCAGCAACTCCAAGCCAGGTGAGTTTGTGAATAGCTTAAAACAAAAAAAAATTAAATTAATATAAATAAAATATATATTTGCACTAAGTAGATAATTATGTCATTACCAAAAATACCTTTTCAATATATTTTCAAATAATTATTTAATATATTAAATAAGAAAATCTATAGCTAAGGTATATTTTCTACTTATGGTTAAAAACAACATAATTTCTAATACAAATTTTATTCTTATTTAAATACCAAAAGTGTTAATATGTTGCTCAACAAGAGTCCTTAAATAAGTGTTGCAAATCTTTTCAAAAATTAAATAAAAGCTTTAAAAATTTAAATATAAAACTTTATCAAAGCAATAAAGTTTTTTTCTGTCTTATATTACCACTTCAGTTTTGTAAGTATTTTCAAGTGGTAATAAAATGAATATTAATAATTTCTTGTATATATACAAGGAATAAAATGTGTTCTAAGACTGATTTCCAACATTTTGCCAATTATTGTGATATATGTCAATATCTAAAATTTATTTTTTAAATTTTTTAACAAATAAATAAATGATTATTTTGATTAAAATTATATAAATGTATTAAAAGTATCCCGTTTGAAATAAAAGTATTTATAAAAACGCAAATATATAAGCGAATACATTTAAATTGCTGTTCCCCCCTAAAGTTAAAGAAGTCTGCAAGCCAGTTTAATTAAAATTAAAGTACATGATTACGATTAGTCAATCAGTTTTCTGTATGCGATGAAACTCATTGTTTCGAAAGACAAATTTGAGCAATTAATTCTACGATTGCAGTTATATTTCTGAGGCAGCCGTTATGGTTGAGACAGTTGAAAATAGAATTCGGTTGAAGAAAATATTAAAATAAAAGGAAAAATTTGTATGCAGATCGAGTAAGCAACGAGCGAATGATGATGAGTAAGTTGAGACAACCCAGCAAGGCATTCAATTAGAATTGTTGGCCATATTCGAATACTGGCAGAGTTGAGAAAATTCCAATGAGTCATAACTTTAACAGACATTTTCAGTTCTTATTCTGTTCGTTTGTAGTCATTTGAAATGTAAGTTGAATTGGGCAAATTCGTACACGCCATGCCAGGAAAATAACAAAAATTGCACACGCATTTCTCAAATGAATTATTGTGGACAGGCCACAAACCGGAAGACTGACAGGAGGGAAGCGAGGCAGGGAGGCAGAGCTAAATGTCAAGCGTTGGCATTACAAGCATAAATATCAGTTACAATTTTCATATTCCCAACCACAAATATACAATTTGATACTGCCAGTCGACAACCTAGAGCCTACAGAATACAGCAGCAGTATTTGGTGGCAATTTGGGGCGTGGAGAGGGGAAAGTTGCACAAACGAGGAGATTTACAACTTAAAAACAACTTAAGCCAAAACTTGGTAACAAAACGTAGGAGAGCTAGAATGAGAGTGAGAGTGAGAGGAAAACAGGGAGATGCTTCAATTGCTTGGCCAATTCCTGAGCCTCCTTCACCGCCGCATCCTGTCCCGTCCTGTCCTGTGCTGTCCTCTCTTGTCCTGTCCTGGCTTAAACTACAACAGAGCGACAGAGAAAGAAAGAGTATACAAATAGACACAGCCAGGCAGAAAACCGGAAATAACGGCTCAGGAAGCTGCATGAAAATGAAACGTTGGCAAAGCAAGCCCATGTGCGGGCGGTGGCAACGAAGGGAAATCATGCTGCCGACTTAAAACTGTAATGAAAATGAAAAATGGAAAATGTACAGTGAAAATATATAGTGCAAACTATGTCTCTCTCGCTCGGTCGCAAAGCAACTTGAAAATGAATTTAATTATGGCAAAAAAGTGAAAATTTCCACACTTGAGTCTGGGAAGTTTGCCTTTGCCAAGAAAACTTAACGAAGACTGCAACGGAACGGCGAGACAGACAGGCAGACCGACAGACAGTGGGACAGACAGATTGCAGAGGCGTTGATGAGCGCGTGAGAAAAGTGTGAGAAAATTGTTAGACAACAGAAGGCATAAATAAGAAAACCGACTACAAAAAGCTCAGCAGGAAAGTGAAGTGCCTTTTTCTTGTTGCTGGAAACTCCTACAGACTTGGCCCAAAACCGCGTTGGCTAAGACGTACGTGTGTGTGTGTGTGTGTGTTTGTGGGAGTAGAAAAGTAAGCCAAATTGTGGCCATGCTGATTACGTTTTCTGTATTTGTTTGTTTTGATTGCAGCAAAAGTTGTCTACAATCAACGACGACAATTGACTCCGAAATGAGGCACACTTAGACGCTAATTAGTAGAGCTAGAAAAACAGTCGCGTAGCAGCGGGATGCACATTGATTAGCCCTGCACTTAAACGAAAGATAGGGTGGAGTTCAAATGATTGCAAATTGAAAATTAAGCACGCTGCAAATTTCCAATTCAAATATGCATCATGCCACAGGCCAAGGGACAGACAGACAGACACAGCAGCCAAGCAGCCAAGCAGATGCAGCGAAACTGAAACTGTGGCCAACTTGTGCTCTATACAAACAGCAGACACACAGATACACGCACACTTGCATTTAAATTCATACATACACATGTATACTAAGGATGTATACACATAGACAAATATGTATACAGAGCCGTGTACGGTGCATGAACTTTTGAGCAGCACTTGCAAGCACACTCCCACACACACACTCCCCCCTCTCCCCCAGACACACACACACATACACCAACAGCTAGCAGTTACACCTATGCGCGGCAGCAAAAACAAACTGCGAGATTTGAAGTGCCGCTGCAGGAGCCGTCGAGCAAAGCCAACAAGTGCTCCCACCATTGCTGACTAAGGCAAGAGACACTAACCGACAGCAATTACAGCAACAATAGCAATAACAACTACAACTAACAATTACAGTGGAAATCGCTTACAAATTACTTATTGACTGTTTATATTTTATATATATTTACTTAATTTCGCTGACCACTTGCACAATTACAATTCAAAATACGCGATTATCATCTAAAATATTTCAGAATAAATAGAAAACAGTATTAAGCACACTTGTCTATTTCTTACCATTTTTACACTTAACTCATAAATATTCCTTATTATTTATTATTAATTCAAACTATTAATTATTCGTAACACAATGAAATATCATATTAAATGCTTCTAATCTCCTAACAGTGTCAAAAATGCAATAGCCAAAAGTAATTAAACTTTTGCTTTCACATCTGTATTTAGTTACAAGCTTACAGCACTTAAGTACGTTTATATATATATATATATTTCTTATAGAATTCTACTTAACTGTTGACTAGTTTTACTCACTTACAGTCATCCTCTTTAAGCAATTTTCACTGTATTGCGCGATGTTGTCGTATGCTGTGCGGCTGCACTTGGTTGTGTTTCTCTGGCGTGAACAACTGAGGAGATGCTGGTGCTTCACTTTCGCTTTGGCGATGGAGACGGCGACAGCGACAGCAAAACTTTTAAATTGGTTGGTAACACTTGCCACACACACACACACACACACTTACAGAGAAACACCCACTCACACACTAGTACAGACGAGCACACACAATGACAGTTGCATGTAAAATGTTTGTTTTGGAAATGAATTTGGAAAATTTTGTGCTGTGGACTGCGCGAAAAGCAGGCGAGAAAGCAGCAAGACAGCCAAAGCCAATGCCAATTCTAAATGGGAGGAGCTCGGCGTAGGGGCGTGACGGAAAAGGGGGCGTTAGACAGCGTAGCAGCACCTCAACGTAATTTGCCAGCAAATCATTGAAAAAGCGATGGCAGAGAGCAGAGTTAGAGGCAAGGCGAATGGTTAACAGCGCCGAAAAGTATGCAATGGCAAATGTGATACATAAATACATACACATACTACGATATGTGAAAGAGTATGTGAGTGTGTGTTAGTGTGGGTGTAAAAACCACTAAAGTGAAATGCATTTATCGACCGCAAAGCGTTCGAAATGAAATCTGTTTAAGGGATTTTAATACTCTTGCGAACGTGCTGCCTCTGTCAGAGTGTGTGTATATATGGATGGGTGTGTGTGTGTGGGAGTGTGAGTGTGAGTGTGTATGGCAAGGACTGGCAGGCGAGCACAAAAAGTCAATGAATTCGTTTGGCGAATTGAAAAATTAATTCAGTTGCCGTCTCTGGCGTCGATAAGTAGAAGAAAGAAAACTTTACACTCCGCATTCAGTTCATGTGTCTTTATCTTCACTTTCTCTGTAAATGTGTGTGAGTGTATTTGAGCTTTTTACTTACTAATGATTTCTCATTTCGCTTACGGTATTTTCTGTGTTATTTGCGCTTTTTGTCTTACTCTGCGTTTTACAGCCAACGAACCCGAAGCCTCCACCACCCGCCCGTCCCTGTTGCTTTGTAAACCCTGAAACTGAGGCCAAATTACTCACTGCCGTTGTTGTGGATTTTCCACATTTCGCTCGCTTTACTCGACAACAACAACAGCAATAACAACAACACCAACAACAACAGCAGAAAGAACAGCGACTGTAACACAAGTAGCAAACGAAGAGAAGGAAATTAAGCAAAAAGCGCAAAGATTTATTTCGCTTTGATCAAAATTAAATGAATTGATTTTAATACGCCCCGTGGGCAAGATATTTCCTACGTTGGCCAAATGAAAACGCATAAAAAAGGTGGCTGGGCGGGGGCGATGCTTGCACTGAAATGCTAATGGGCGTGGCCACCGCCCATCACAATTGAGTGTGTGAGGGCACTGAAAGCGACTTTGGTCTGACTCTGGGCATCTCTGGTATTAAAGATACACAATAAATTCTGGTTGAGTTAAGCACTTGATACAGACTAGAGAGCTGCGATAAAATGTTATATAAAAGCTAGGCAAGGAATTAATTTATATACGCTCTCTGTTACTTAAAGAGCGACCAAGTTTGATCATAAAATTAAAAGACGTCAATCTATCAATCTCAATATCTTTAGATACTTTCGATAGTCTAGACTCGAATAACAGTTGCAATAATTGTTAACGATCCCATTTAAATTGCTCAAACAGTTATTCAATTTATTTCACTCCTAACCAAATGAAAAATAATTTGTCAGTCTTTTTTTTCCCTCTTTTGATCTTGATTTTGTTACAATTTTTGCTCCATTGACTGACAATTTGAACAAAAAATATTTCCTTACTCTTTTTGCGCTTTCGTGTCAAATGAAAAGTTAACATTTCATTGCCCAATTCAGTTGACATTTGGCAGTCGCAGTTGCAGTCGCATTCGCATTGGCATTCGCATAGAAAATGAGGTTCACAATTCACATCGAGTCGGCTCGCCTCGGGTCGCGTCCCGTCGCATGGCCAGAATTTTTGGCTATTTTTCCACCAAACAGCAACAACAACAACAACATGAACTCGATTTTCAAAATTCAGACATTTGACAGCGGCGTCGCTGCATTTGTCGCCCTTTTGTCTGTCAGTTTGGCCTCCCCTGCGACCCTCTCAATAAAAGTGTCGATTTACAGATCGCACCACCGCTGGAAACACCACCCACATCAATTTGATGTGCGCCTATGAAGGGGAGCTGGTCAACGCTTTGGCACAATTTAAATTTCATGCATTTTTCATTAATGCCAAAAAGGGTGACCGAGTCGAGTGACTGGGCCGAGTCCGAGTCCAACCATTTGATGGGCACACAACGACGTGCTCTGTATTGAGTCTTGTTCAGTGTTGAGAGGGAATCGGCAACTGAGTCTCGGTCCATCTTAAATGCCCATCTATTTTACTGCTGTCCATATAACAAAACACAAAAACTTGAGCACAGTGTAGTCCCATTTACATTTGCTACTCTTGCAGCTCCCTTTGTCTTCCCTTCCCTTGACTACACACCCCTTTTTGCTGGTTGTTTGTATCGATTTTGAGTGTCGCCTGCCATTCAAATGTCTTTTATTTCGCATTTACGTTGGAGTATATGCTGCCCCAGACTTGACTTGAATCCCGATCCCACCGCCACATTTTACATCCCACATTGCTATCGTCGCTGACTTTGGCACGTTTTAATGCATTGGCCACAGCAGCAACATCAGGAGAAGCAGCAGCAGCGACTCTTTGGCTACGTGTGCACTTTTCCTTAATCCCTTACTGCCATTCATTGTTTAGCTTGTTTTGTAGTTTTTTCTTTTTCATTTTCTATACTTTATTCTGATGGAATTTTAGAGCAGAGAATGTGCGATGGTCTCGAATTTTATGAGCTGTGCGTGTTCGCATTTGTTTTCTCTTAATTGTTACAGCTTGGCTGAATTTACAAGCCCAATAAAATACATAGAAATATTTATGTAAATAATAATTTATGAAAATCCAAATAGTTTTAAAAGGTAGTCCCCCTCGAGTTATGCAAACAACAGCCAAAAATACAAATATAATGCAAAATAAAAACAGAATGTTGGTAAATATAACTAGCATGGTAGCATAGTAGAGAGTCCAGACTCTGTGGAGTATCCTGCCATGGACACAGGCCATAAAAAGTGCTAAGTAAACACATGTGCGACTACTACCCACCCCCTTGCTCGTTTCAGCCCACAAAATGAATGCCTGCACATAGTGTAAACACATAAATTTATGCATTTTCAATGGAGAACTGTTAGCATAAATTTACTGCCCAAAAATAAAAAATAAAGCCAACAAAAAAAACGTTAACAGGACTGGGGTCCGGCCTGAGACTGAGGTTGAGGCAGAGACGGACGTTGAGGCTGCCAAAGCCAGGCCTGCAACAACAGCAAGAGGGAAGCCAAATGTACGAAAAAAAAACTAAAAAACAGAGAAAAGCGTAACAAAACAAAACAAAGCAGAAATAGCGTTAAAGCAGCGCAAAGCAAACAGTCAAAAGCTCGACAAAAAAAGAAGAAAGCAAACAAACAAACAGTGCAAAAAGGCAATTCACCAAAAAACACAAGCCATGGGTCAGTTGGCCGAAAGGGAGGGGAGTCTGCTGGGCGGACTGGTGCAAGAGAGGGGTTGGACAGTGGTCAATTGAGGGAGGGGACGCAGTAAAAAAAACTTCAAGCATGTGACTGCAAATTTTTCGAGCTTTAAAAAGGTTCACACAAATCCAATCATTGAATCAATAAACGGCGACAAGTGCCACAGTATGCTGTGTTTGCATGTGTGTGTGCTTGGGTGTGTTGGACTGTGTATGTGTGAGTGTGTGTGTGTGTATTTGTGCGGTCGCTAACTGCTGCCAATTGCAGCATACAAAATTGTAGCCAGCGAAATGCGCAATGATTGCGTTTTCGTCACATGAACAACGTTTTGGCCGGACATGTGTGTGTTTGTGTGTGTGTGTGTGTGTGTGTGTGTATGTCCTTTCACTCTTTCTACCCGGTTGCATACGAAAACCGCTTGTTAGCAGCTGACACAATGCAGCACCAGTTGCCATGAAACATTCGTTTTTTTCAACTGGCCATCGAAGAGTTTTTACAACAAGCGCAGAATATAGTAAGTTAGAGAATGGGAACGATAGGCTGTGCTTTATCAATTGAAAACCCTGAAAGCATTATGGAGAAGAGAGAATGCAAGTTCTGTGCAAATAAATGGTATAAGCTTGGGCATAGTTTTGTTAGGTTTGAGTTCATTTTAATATCAATATTACTCTTGATTACTGGGAGTAATTATTGCTTAATAACACTTATACTATACATGGGGATCCAGAAAGAAGAAAAAAAAGTAGATTCAGTAAAAAAGTATGTCAGCGACACATTAGTTCAATCAGTATCACTGCTCTTTACTTATGTGAAAGTAAAGCTAATATATAATAGAAATATTTTCATCTTCATAGTGGCTTTGGTTGACCGTTGTTCTGTAGCCTCGAGAACTTGTCATAGATGTTAAATTAAAAGTACGACTGTCCAGTTGCATCGCTTTGAGATGTATTTGTTTGCATTGGCCACATAAATTCATTTCAAACTTGTCTCTAATCCCACATGCCGTATCTCACATCATTTCAAAAGTTTGCTGTCGTTAACAAACAGACTCAGACTCAGCTAAGAGATGTATGATGGAATTCGAGCTAGTGTCAATAAGCAGGAAACCATAGGGAACTTGTCAAATTAAGTGCTGAAGGACCAAAAGGTAGCACATTCGTAGCTATTCGACGGATGCACAAACATTTGGCTAACGGAAAAGCGGAGAGTCGAAGTCAAAACGATGCCGGAAATGCCATTGAAAACAGTTGAAAATTGTACCAAAAAAGGATATTGAACTAAGCCAGTTGCGCAGTTGGCAGCTTACAGAGGAGAGATTTTCTCTGCCATCTCTGTCTTGCTCTCTCTCTCTCTCTCTCTCTCACACAATTTATCTGTGTATATTTGTGTACCGCATGCACTTCCGGCTGGATTCTTTATGCTTTCTTTCCATGTACTATGTGTGTACCCTTGCTTGAATTTCTATTTGCCGACTCGCTCGCTGGATGCTTATGGAAATCCGCATGATGATTGCATATCCTTGGCTGCATGAAACGGGACCCTACCATATCCCTAATTCTGACAGCGATGATGGCGACGAGGAGAACCGAAACTTTGTGTTCATTTGGTTGGTTCTCCTGCTATTTTCTTTTAGCTTTCAAGCTGGCAAAACTTTTACTTTGCTCGGTTTTTCCTATTTTCCTTGGCAGCGTCTCCGACTTCGACTCCGGCAGCTGTGGCAGCGTCCTGCCAAAGTGTTTCTCTTCTTGCATTTGAAGAGCTTTTTCTTAATGTCACTTATGCATAAGTTCCTATGAGTTTGTCCACACACACACAGCACACACACACTCACAGCACACAGCACACACACTCCCATCTTCTGATCCAGGCGGGAGTTCGTTCGTGTTTGCTTGCGGATAAGTGCAACGAGCACGATATACGCGTCCCAGCTGCGAGTATGTGTGTGTGTGTGTGTATATGTGTTGTACCATGTGTATTGGTATATGTGTTTGTATATGAGACTAACTTGACGGCACATCCTCTGTGGGGATTTACAAGTGCTTAGTTCTATGTCGCAAAAAAACGCTTTAATATTATTATATTTTCTTTTCAATGCACTTGCCATTTTCACTACTTGCATGGCTTTTCGTTCTTAGCTGTTTTACAGCTTTTCACTGACGGAAATTAAATTAAATGAAATAAGTATCTGCGCTGTCAAAATAAGTTACAGATACGCACTCGAAATGCAAACGGGACAATACAAATTGACTACAATGCGGATTAAAGGCGCTGCCTAAGACACGAGCATCATAAATAAGCGGCAGCACACACACACACACACACACACACACACACAGAGAGAAACACAAACACACACATACACATACTCACATGCACGCCCTGATGTATTACATGTGTTGGCATTATTTACTTAACTCTCAGCTCTATTTTTGCCGCTCCAAAAAGTCAAAGTCTATTTTTGCGGCAGCCGCAGCTATTAGTGCAACAGCAACAGCAACAACAATAACAATGCTATAGCAATAGAGACCATGAAGAAGACATTAAGACACAGCATGCGTTACTTACTGTTACCAACACATACACCCACACAAGCACACACAGAGGCTTCCACATGGACATGAACATGGCCTCGTGGCAAACTGTGTGCTGGGCGTAAGAAGAAAGAAATATAATGCCAACATAACATTTAATCCAAGAAATTCCATATCGTAGTCAGTGGGGAAGCAACCACAAAAAAGAACAAAAAGCACAGTCAAGAAAAAAGTAACTGCACAGTGGTTAAATGTTGCATAAATATTGGAAGCAGCAAGAATACAATTTAAGCTGATGTCAAAAAATTGTCATTACCAGCTTTAAATATTCGCAAAAGTTGTTACAAAACCGAATACGTAAAAGGAAAATGAATAAGCTTTAAGATAATTTAAATTTTAGATGGTTAAACTATTTTAAGCACTGTTCCTGCGGCCTCCATTAGCTTTTGCAATTGTGCTCGCTCTCATGTCGAATGCTTGGATGATCATTGCAATGGCCCCCCGCTCAGGCAACATAATGTTTATTTCCACTGTGCTTATCTGGCCTCAGCCAGAGCTGGGACAGAAGCTCGACCTGCTCTTGCTATGGCTGCGTCGCACTTAAATTGCGCCCGGGAAAATAGAAAAGCGCACCAGAAACCAGAAACGAAACTAAACGTTGCCGTGCTACCAAATGCTCACATACTTTTAGGAGCAAGCGCATAAAAGCCGCCTGCGAACTACGAATGAGCCAGCGGAAGGAAGAAATAATCATAAAAATTATTTCATCACACATACGTGGACACATAATGCACATGTGGATGGGATAATGTATGTGTGTGTGTGTGTGTGTGTGTGTATGGCAAGATGGTGATCATAATGTTGCAAGCCAACGAATGTGAAGGCGTCCGCTGGGAATTTTCTTTACTTTCGATGTCGACGCAAAAATGTTCACTTTAATGACCTGACGCTGGCAGACTTTTTAATTTTCGTGCTTCATATTTTTCTATTTACCGAATGCCACACCTCCTTTCTGCCCCTCGTCTTGCACTTTACTCCACTCTTGTTGTGTGAAAAAAATTGATATCCCGTCGTCATTTTAATATCTTCCGAATGAGGCTAATGGAAGCTTCTGAATCTCGCTGTGGCCTGTTATTTCTAAATAACATTTTATACACATTTTTCTGCTCAGGTAAGTCTTTATCCACTCCCTTCGCTTTCCACCCTCTTTCGAATGATTTTAATTTTTAGAAATTATGATATCCTGGCAGTTTGAAGGGGCATGAGTTGCGACATTAAGTAGTGCTAAATTTGAATCCGAATCAGATTATTTTGGCGCGTGGCTTTTGTGACATTGAGGATCTCATTAATATTTAATTAAGACATTTTCATTATCACGTTCACTTACATTTTCATTTCGTTTTATTAATGAAATGAATTTGCTTAGCCTATGGCGGATGCTTTGTTCCTTTTGTGTTGTTCGGTCGGTCGTTCGGTCAAGCAAATTGTCATTGATTTTGTTGCTTAATCTGCTTAGCCAGGCCAATTGACAACTTGACCAGTTGTGCTTACCTTAGCTGGAGTTCAAGTTCGAATTGGAGTGGAGCATTAAATCGAATTAACTTGAGGTGCCAGCTCCCTGCCCAGTTGACCCAGAGAGACGGCCTCGAAGCGGACCCTTGACGCGCCTTTTCTGTGTTGACCAAAACGAATGGTCATTTGACATTTGTCGACAAAACGTTTACATTAAATGTTTTGCCATTTCTTTCCCTGTTTTGGTATCGTCTCTTTTCGTTTCGGCTTGTCCTGTCTCAATGTCCTCGCCTGTCTACGACGACATTCTTGAAATTGTGCGCATTGCCCTGGCAAATAGAAAGCAGAGATATTGTGACAACGATGAGTCGAGAAGAGGTTGGCAGCAAGGGGGTTTCTCAAGTTGAGACATTGGCGTTGACAAGTGTTTTCAGCTTCAGCATCAGCATCAGTTTCAGTTTCAGTCGACGCCAGGACATACGAGATTGCCTATTACATTTACATACTTATGAGGTACGAGTATAAGTATGGTGAAAACATTAGTTAAGGAATTCTGTTTGAAACTTTAACTCAAAATAATTATCAAGGTTAAGATTCAAATTGTTTTGCACTTAACGTTAAGCAAGACGAGAAAATAGACCACATTTTTCGTCAAATGTCTAGAAATTCGAGCATTTGTCAAATTAAGACAAGGAATTCAATTAAACATATCAGAGTTTTCGACTTGGTTTCTCTCAGGCACACGTATCAAAAATCACTCAATTTAGCATATTCATCTGCTGTAGCAAAAACCACACGCTCCATTAAGCTGCAAACAAATGTCGAAGCCAGCAATCCGCATGCCGCATGCCCCATGCCACATCCCACAAATGCCACCAGCTCGATGTTTGTAAGTAAATTTTTTAATTTATTGCATAAAATGTTGGGGTTTCGATGCTGGCAAGCCACAAAAGCCAAAGAAATTGTTTCAATTTGTCATGACAATTTCTTTGAAAAGTACGCCTCCCATTCCAAAAGCGACTAGAACTGACAAAGGGGGCGTGGCAATGCCAGCAATGAGAGCGCCGAATTCAATTTGGGTTTTAGCCGCCGTCGTATTCGTCGCTTCCTTTGGCAATTTTCAGGAATAAGGAATAGGGAATAGGTCTATGTCGTTGCCTGTTTATTTGCTTTGATGTAATTTGCAATTTTCACCTTGCCACAGAGAAAGAATTGTCGCTTCGCGTCGCGTCGCTCCGTCGGAAGGAAGGAAATTGTCGAATGCGAGGCTATTATCAGAGAACGGCGGACTGAGAGTTGACAAATAAGCGGCGCCTTCCAAATGGCATTAAAGCTAACGCCTTGGGTTTTGGGTCGTAATGCTTCGCTGATGCCAAGGATAATAGGCAAGGGAGCAGGGGGTATGGGGGTATGGGGGTATGGGGGTTGCAGGCAGCGGAACTGCAATTTGGCAAGAGTTTCGCATCCACTCGTAAATCTGATATTTCCCCAAAGCCATAGCCATAGCCATAGCATAAATAAATAAATATTTAATGGAAGCAGCAGCCGCAGTCAGAAAGGATGTTTCCTCTCATTATGCCCCAAGAGCGATCGCTATCTGAAATGGGGCTGCCAAGTAATTGCGCCTATCCAGTTGCGGTTACCACATGACAGAGGAGCACAAGGACTTGCACACACATTCGCATGTAAATGGGCTAAATTAATATTGCAGATGCTGCTGATTGGTATAAACAATTGCGGTTGGCCTCTGTCAATTAAATCAAAGGCAAGTCATGCTCTAAAGGACATTCAATTCGCCTAGTGCCTGTTGCACTAACGTTTCAGCAAGTCCCTGGCATTCAGATAGAGAGAGAGAGAGAGAGAGAGAGAGTGAGTGGAAGCTACATGCAACTGCTGAAGTGGCATACAACGCGGCTTAAACGCGATCCAGAACCATTTCTAAGCGCAGCAAAGGAGCAAATTGAAAGCTGTACATGCCTGAACTGAATGGCCAAAACAAAAGCAACTCCGAACAGGAACAATAATAAATCTTCTGTTGAAGGCAGCATCGATGATTCGGCTTTAAGCAGCTTAAGCTGCCCCTTGCCACATCCTCCGCATCTTGCCCTGTGATGCAATTTCCGCTGCGCCGTCGGAACGCATATTAGCCGCCTGTCCTTGGTTTTTCGGTGTCGTTGAGGCGGAAGTGGAAGCTCTCGCAGACAGCATCAGGCAACGTGAGGCAGAGAGACAAGGCGGCAACGGAGGCAGCCAGGAGGGGCAGCTGCTGCAGCTGATGACTGGGCGCCATTCGCGGATGTAACGAAATGATTGGATTATTATTATTTTATTATTTATTGAGACGCTGCGCCAACTGCTTGGCCAACAGCTGAAGCAAAAGAAAAGAACTCAATGATTTTCTTCATTTTTTTTTACGTTTTTCCCCATTTAACTTTTCCATTCTTTCGTTTTTTTTTCTTGTGTCGCGTGGTTTTTTCTTAGCGTTGCTTTGGCCGGGCTTAAATGGCAGCCAGACATGCAAGTGGGTTTGAATCTTTGCCGGGGTTTTGTAATTGGCGCCTTTATCTCGTCTACCGCTGCCCAATTAAAGTTAGTTTGCAAAGTAATTAAGACGATTATGTGGCGTTCAAGTATCAATAAACGGCAATTAAACAAGTACTCGCATCGATTGCCTTGCCTTTCGTTATTTCCTTCTTTTGTTAGATACTTAAGTGATTACTTTTTCGTAAGCAAATTGAAAGGAAGTTAACAATATTGCGTTTTTAGCACTCGAGTAAAGGTTGCTGTACTAAAATTATAGATTTCTGCTTTCCTGGAATGTTCCATACATGAGCTTTCAGAAATTGAATTTAAAAAGTCAGAAGATCTTTTCGAGTCGTAGCGAAGTGCATCAATCAAGCAACTTTTGCCCCTTGCTAATGAACTTCAATGTGCATCTACTAATTTGAAAGTCACTCAGCTTAATCCGCCTTGCAGCCCAGCCACGCCCACGCCTACGCCCCCAGCCCCCAGCCCCCTCGTTATACACACACAACTGAGTCAAGTTGGAAGTCAAAGTAAAGTCTCTAGTCTCAGTGCCAAAAAGTCAAATTTTAATCTGTGATGTGGCAAAAGTTGATGAAGAAAGTTCAGTTTCGTTTTGACTGTGCCACATGTTGGGAGGCAACACACACATGCATTCACACATACTACATACATACGTACACAGTTACAGTTACTGTATGCTGCCTGGTTGAAAATTCATTCGCGTCATTGGCAAAAGTTACGCGCGATTTGCGATTTGCGATTTTACAAGTGATAAATAGAAAACGGAATGAAAAGTATAAAATAAATAAATCTTAGAGTTAGAGGGGAATGTTGGCGATGGTGCAAAAAGCATTTGTTATCGCTGCAGCAACATAAATTCACTTTTGTAATTATTTCTCGCATTAGTAGTTGAGGTGGAGCTGAGTGAAAAGTCAGACTCCCCACTAGAAGATCTACTGAAATGAATGGACGTTACTTGGGATTATTTGTTAAAGCACACAGCAGACTTACTCATACACATACACGACCTCTCTTACACACTTGCACACACACTCTCTAACACACACAACTTTAAAATTGAATCAATCATTCTCACTTTGATGCACATCAGCAACAGAAGCTGCAGTTTTAGCTGAAGAAAATGATTTCTTCCCTGTGTGTAGGGAGTGTGCGGACTGTAGGGAGTGTGTGTGTGTGTGTGTGTGTGTGTGTGTGTGGAGGGGGTAGGGTTTTCGTCTGGTAGCATAAGCTGTAACTATAAACAAGCAGCTTATGTGTTTTAGTCGTTTGCTCGTTCTCAACGTCATTCGACTTGCTTCAGCTTCATCTTTTGCGCAGGGTGTTAATTTTTGTTGGTTTATGAAGTCGACTATGCTCCCTACTGTTGTTGTTCTTGCTATTGTTACTGGACTTTCCCCCTCTGCAACCTCCCGCGCTTAAACACTTCTGGCACGGCAGCTGTGCGCAGTTCTAACGAGCAAAAACTAATAAATCCCCACGAAAATGGCTGCGGAAACGGAAGCCGTGTGTTCTGCTGTTTTTCCGAGCAAAGCAACAACGGCAAAGTCCGAGCCCAAGTCGAAGTCCCAAGCCCAAGCCGAAATCCAAACTGAAACCCAATTCATAGAGAGGCCTGTCTACCCATGTCTGTGATGTGTTTTCTTGCTTAATTCTTATTATTATGCCAGGCATTATTGTTATTATTGTTGTTGCTGTTGCTGTTGCTGTTGTTGTCGTCTTTCACAGATTTCTTTCAGCTACTCTATATACTGGCTATATATTTGTTTTGTTTCTCTTTTTTTTATTCTGTTTTCCAGCTGTAGCTGCTTCTTTTATTCGTTCGCCTTGTTCTTTAGCACTTCTTGTCTCTCTTTCTTTGTGGGATGTGCACGTTCGTGTTGCTTATCGTTTGCTTGTATTATGATTGCCGTTGCCATTGTTCGCCATTGTCGTTGTTACAGTTGTTGTCGTTGATATCGTTGTTGTTGTTATTTTTGTTGCCGTGCAATAGTTCATTTTAATCTACAAACAGGATAATGCAAGAAGGATTTCGTAATGTGGCCTCAACGTTTTCTGCGCCTTTGCCTTAGTCATTTCTCCTCTATCTTCTTTTTCTCCGTCTTTGTCTTCTCTATCGCCTCGCTTTTTATTAATACATAACTCAACAATTTGGCGCATTTTCCCCGAAAATTCTAGCTCCTTTTCTCTTGTTGCCATCGCCATCGCCATCGCCATCGCCATCGTTTGTTGATTGTACAAACTTTGCTCTGAACTTTGAAGTCGTATAATAAATTTCATCGCCGTTGATTGCTTCAAATTTTTTAGAAGCTGGCAAAAAACTTTCACGGGTACTTATAATAATAGTTTTCACTCTCTGCCTCTTTGTTGGTGCTCTGTCTCTACCATTGTTGTTTGCATAATTGTTAGCAATAATATGTTTATTAGAGCAGCGCTCATCTCACCATTTACCATCGATCCGTTGCATCTCCATCTGCGAGTGTTTCGTTAACTTGGCTTTGCCGAGCGGATTTATCTTTTTAAGCGGCTTGCCGCATAAATTAATTACCAACATAAAAAACTTTGCTGTACATTCAAAAATGGTTCTGTTGCAACTTTCAGTCATGCTTGCCGCGTCTAGTACGTGCAACACAGCAACTGCACAGTTGTCTACACCTCATCGCACACGTTTGCCACAGGATATGATTGCATAGGAAAACTTTCCGTACCAGAACTTAATTGAGAAATGATCGTTTGTGCCACTATTAATTATAATTAATAATATTTAATAAATAGCTATGCGATTTCTTGGCGATCGCCAACATTAATTAAAAAACCTGTATGAAAGATAATTGAGCGGTTATCTATGCCCCCATATTTGGGCCATTGTATAGGATGCAACACAATTAATATTCATAATACTTTTTATCTAAGAAAAGTAATTTTGTGATACTTTAAGTTGTATCTTCGTTTAAGCCGTTTCGAGTTTTGATGCTGAATCAGAAAAGTTGCGAATGCGAAATGCTGTGAATAGTGTGCGAAACTCATTGAATGTTTGCACCCATAGGAAGCGAGAGATAGATAGAGATAGAAAGGAAATAGAACGACGAATGGTCATTGGCCAATGCAGTTGGCAAAAGTTGGATAGCAGTTAAAAAAAATAGAAGCAAAGTCCAAAACTTCAGTCGGAGTGTGTGTGTGTGTGTGTGTGTGCGAGTGTGAAACAACAAAAATCTAATTGCGCACAAAATGAATTGATGTCGTTGCCAAGCGAAAATGAATGGATGGAAATAGGAATGGGCTTTCAGAGTGAAGTTTGGGGGATAGAGGACGGGGATTCGAGCTGGGGGACAGACAACTAAGCAGACTACGCTGTTGAGGGTCGCACAGCGAGGGAGGGGAAACCCCTCGAGTGTTTTATTAAGCGCATGTATCCAATTTCGTAGAGGGACTCAAGTGGCCGAGCAGGACGAAGGACAAAGGACGCTACTAATTTATGGCGCTCCATTAAAACTTGAGTTCAATTGCCAAAAATTTCATAAAATTTTTATTTAAAAAGCAACAACTAAAAGCACAAAATCAAATAAAAAAAAATATAACCAAAAAGCAAAAGCAAAACAAAACCAAATGAGAGAAAGAGAAAAAAAAAGAAAAATAAATATAAAATATAAGAGAGATGCGCAATCAAGTTTATTACGTACTCGTAGTCGTCGCCCCGATGGCGCCAGGCTCGGACCCCCTCAAGCCTTTGCAAGGCTGCACTTTGGCCATGTCCTGACACAGGACTGCCTTCCTTCCCGTTCCCATCACCGTTTCCACTAAGAGCGCGCCCCCTTGCGCAGTTCATTTGAGCAAAATGAAATAAATTTAAATATATTTTTAGTGCATTTCGCATAAAACAAAAAGATGCCTCGCAGGGCTGCTGCTCGTCCTGCTAACTGTCGACTGTCGAGAACTGCGGACTGCGGACTGCGGACTATAGACGGCTCCTGCTGGGATGTTGGGCTGTTGGACTGTTGGACTGTCAGACTGTTGGACTGTTAGACTGTTAGCCTGCTTGGGAAACTGTGTTGCTGTTGGATGCTCGTTTGCAAAGCCTTGGGCCAGCCTCTTATTTTCCGGCCGTTTGCCGTCTCAGCTTTTGCGCCGCCTTTTATTGTTGTAGTTTTCCTCTGTCCCTGCCCGTTCCTCTCCTTCTCGTTGCCATTGTCTCTGTTTACTTATTTACTTTTGCGCTTTATTATTCTCCATTAACTTGACAAAATGAGCAGAGCACGAGGGGAGCGGCATCTTTACTTACAGACCACCCATTGGCCGGCAACTGTCCTCGCCTAGCATAAAATTAAAAAAGGCTAAGTAAAATAATAATAAATAAATAAATAAAAGCTCAGCACAGATTTCAAGTAAGCCAGATGCTAGCATATTTTAAGAATTCTCATTTCCCTGCCTTTTCCAACTCGTATATTGTCAATCAGTCGTCTCACCTTCAGCTTAACTTCTAGCATCATTCATCCCTCTTTATCTCCTCACATTCTGTCAAATCAGAAGACACAATCGAGTAATCCCCGCATCACGCCTAAAAAGCAACACTCATTAGACTCTTTCAGACAATTTCCAAAAATTTGCCGCAATTTCTTTTGTTTAGCAAAAGCAAAAAGGAAACTTTATGTGTTATTTTCCATAGCAAACGGCTTAAAAGTGAAAGACAAGACAATGTTCTTGCTGTTGTTTTGTCGTCGAAATGGTTGCGAATTCTTAGCGCCTTAAATGAGTTTCTGCTCTGATTGTGTTTAATTTTGATGATGTTGCCTTCTCTTGTCTCGTGTCCCTTGTCTCTTTGCGGACATGTGGAAAACCCAAAGCTGAGCGGGAAATGAAACCAAAACGACATTTCCATTGAGCATGTGTTAACTCATATGCCAACAACCAGGGCTGTCTTTGTGTATCTGTACGTGTGTCTGTCGGCTGGTCTGTGTATCTGAGTGTATGAGTTTGTATCCGGGGGGCAATTGCTCTCAGGGCAAGCCAATTAGACGCTTACGAGCTGCACAAGAACTAGGACTAGGATAGCACTCAACTCTGAGCTCTTGTCCTGACTCAGCTCTTGTCTTAGTCTAATTCCCAATGTAATGTAAATTTCATTCCATGCAAAGAACTACATATCGTATAGAGCCAATTGTGTATGTGTGAGTGACCAACTTTTCAGGTTTAATTAGCAGCTGGCTAGTTAACTTGGTCTGTTCTTCAGTTTACATCCATCCAAGTGCATTGCATTCACATCTTCGCTTCTTGGCTCACAAATTGTGCACGGCTCGCACGTTATTTTGCCTGCATGCACCCAATTAAGAGATTTTCCCTCTGCCACGCCTCTTATTGCCGTTTTCTTTTTTTTTGTCTTTAGCAGAGGTGGGGCTGGGGATAGGTTAAGTTTTTAAGTGAAAAATACTCAGCGCAATTTTACTTATTTAGTACGAAACTGCAATTTACGCCACGCATCTGCATATAAAATGCATTTTTTTGCTGCGTTTCTCGTTTTTCAGCGTGCGGCACGCCCATTTTTTGCGCCAACTGTACACACAGATACAGACTTATTATTTATATGTACGTGTGAGTGTGTGTGTGTAAGTGTATAAGTATATGTGTGGCCCTCTCAACTTATTTTTTATGTACTGGATAGTAGCGTTGCCAAAAAAAAAAAACAGAAAAATGGGAGGAGAAAATGCAAATAGCATAAAATACAATTCCGAAGCGCCTCCTCAAGCTCCTCCCTGCCTGCTCAAGCACCCTTGCACCCTTCCACTTCCACTTTTTCACTTAGCTCCTCGCTGTGGATTTTTGTATATTTTAAATGCATTTTCAACAAGCACAAACTGAAATACACACTCACCCTTCTACATACCAGAAAACGTTGCATACTTTTGGGCCAACACATAAAAAATCTTTGCCAAAAAGGGTTTCGCGTTGGTTTGTCTTTATTTTATTTTATTTTATTTTCTTTTTTTGTTGTTGGTGTCTGCGCTTCCTTAACATTTGATTAATGAGTGCAGGACGCGTTGGCAGTTCATTTTTGGCGCACTCAGAGTGAGCGGCTTAAGCAGATAGCGACAGTTGCTAGCTGTGAATATTGCGCATACGCAGTGTGGGCCGCCCTATAATGCTAATGCCGCAATTATGCCATCATCGATTGAGCGCAGCTTAAGAATCAACTTTGATACTAAATGAGGCCAACGAATAAACTTCACAAAGTTATGACACAACAAGAAAATTAATTAAAAGTACACAGCTGACGTTCGCTTAATTCAAATAAGGATGAGTTCTACAATTATATACACAAGATTCCTAGAGCAGTAGCCTCAATAAGAATGCTTAAAGTTTTAAAGACATTCATGACTTTCTTATGAGGGTTCCCACACACACACACACGAATGTTATTTCAATTCAATGGCAATGTCTGTGACTTGTCCTGGGCAAAGGCAGTCAGCGTTGTGGCCACAGTGAAAGCCAGCTCAGAAATTGAATTGTAAGTAAGGCGAAAAAAGAAAAATGCCGTCGCATAAATACGATAGCAAATAAAAAACATAAACTATGACCCGCTCAAATGGCAGCCAAGTTGCCGAGTTGCCGACTTGCCGACTTGCCTAGCTGTCGGGCAGGCAAACAGAGTCTGGGCCGCCAAACGAGGAAGCCCAACATCAATTTTGGGATTAAGGACACTGATTTGATATACTTTTTATTACCATTAAGTAAAAGTTGACAAAATGCCGGCACTGTCGGCAATTTAATGTGATATTCCGCCATATACAAAACTCGACTATGACTATCGAGCGGTTGAAATTTAAAGCTCATTGTGTTGTGGCATTCGTACTTGTTCTGGTACTCGTACTCGTACTTTATGAAATAGAATCGGCTCTCGGCTGCTCTCCAGTCATTAGCTGCGCACCATTAGCGCCGGCGACAGTCAACCAAGACACCCCCCAACTCCCAGCCCCCACCATCAGGAACCCCCTGCGCTTTGGCCCAAAAATCGTGGCTCGTTATTATGGCTGATAACATTTTTACGATGCCGACAATGACATGACATGATTTTCTTTTCGTTATTTTTTTTATGCTCTTACTCTCTCACTCTCGCGCCTTGTAAGCATGTCTCGCTTTCTTTTCGGCGCTTTCTGTGATGCTGATGTTCACCGTCAGGGGACAAAACGATTTTTTATGCCACCAAAATGACGCAGTTTTATTGCGCCTTGGACAGATTCCCTTCGCCTTTCGCTTTTCTTTCTCATGTTCTTTTTTTTTCTTGCACGCGCCGAGATTTTCATTTTTAAATCATTAAAAATGGCTCATAAATTTATTGTTAAAGTAGCCAAAGACTCCGGTCGTGCTAAAAAGAAAATATGCCTCCTCTAAAGCTTATGCTTTTCTTCTCTGAATAGTCCAATAATATTCTGACCAGAGGGCGGAACTCTACTTCGATTTTTCCCTTGAACTAGAAAACATATTTTCCTTTGCAAATTAAATTAAAGACTGTAAATAAGTCACACTTAAACTCAGTTTCAACATCATGAGTAAATTCTCAACTAATTGAGAGCCATTGGGACAACCACAGAGAGAGCTTAGCTTAGTAATAACTAAATAGCTTATGCATAAATTAGCAACAAATTATTGCAGCAATAACAACAAGAGCAATAATAGGAGCGATTGCAGGGAGGGAGTAACATGTGTATTAAATATTATGTAATTAATTGGCATTAAAAGCGAACAATAACAATACAAGACTAGTCAGCATGCTCAAGTTTCCTATGATGAACTAACAGATACTCCATGTGTATAAATAAGTGTCAAAATGCATTCAAAATTACGTTAAACTGTTAGCTTTATAGGATTTTGAAAGTGGCAAAAATAGATAAAATTACAACGATACTCTGGAATCTAGAAACATTTTATGTAGAATCTTTATTCAACTTTTGAAGACTATCAAGACCACTTAATTTAATAAAGTCCCGACTCTGCTTTTTGCACAAATGTTTGACTATTATTATACTCCCATTCAATGACTTCATGCTTACAGGGTATATTTATATACAACTAAAGCCGTACACAGAAAAAAGTGAGCTGAAATCCAAACAAACCACAATATTGAATATGCCACGAGTGGCGCTCACCTCAAACTTATCGACAACAACCCGCCCTCTGAGTGGCTGCAGGTTCAGCTTATGTATTATTAATGAATGGGCGTGTGGGTGTATATGTTTGTGTGTCTGTGTGTGTGTGTGTGTGAATGAGTGCGTATGTGTGAGAGTGTGTGTTCTTGCATAATTAATATTAAAAGTAGACATTATGGCTATTATTTTAATTACGCGCACATCAAGTGAATAACAACACCGAAATACAAGCAGGAAAATTAGTAACAAACTGAAGAGAAACTTAACTTGAGCATTGTGAAAGTAAGTTCGTGTAATGTTAATGTAATTACACTCACAAACTCGTACAATTCACACCCATTTTGGTGTCCCTCATGCAGTTCATTCTCAGAGCATGCCAGGATATGTCCCACCTTTGATTTTGCCCCCACTGCTTGTGGTCGGAAACCTCACTTAGAGCCGTCCAAGTTGATAATTTGACTCGTTCCCAATCGATTGTTAAATGAATCCTCTGAGGTTGGCCATAAAACTCACTTACGTCATGCTGCATATTCAATTGTGAATTAATGTTGCGGCTTTGCAATTGTTTGCAATCAGTTGCCAGAGTTTGACAGACAGACCCGTATTGAATTAATTTAACTTCGGATTTAAAATGATTTAAATAGTTAGTTAATATAAAGCTCATTCTGGTAGTATGGTTTACTTGTTGGCCAAATTGTCACGTACTCATCGTCTTCGACAACTGTCGATATCTTCAATCAAATGTCGGCGTCAGGTCAGTGCACGTCATGAAGTGCCTGGTAATTGCCAAACAAAACCACAAAAACTCGCACAGTCCCCCTTTCTCTTCAACTTGGGAGAGGATTGGAGGTTGGGGGTTGGGGGTTGGGAGTTGAGGGTCTGTTAAATGCGTCATCAAATCGCCTTTGCATGACTTTGAGCCACTTAATGTTATTTGCATCCCATTGCGGCTGGCGACAAGTGAAGGACGTTGACGTCGCCAGTTACGTGCCGTTGCATATGTCGGTCAGGAGGGGGAAGTTGGGGGTTGGAGCTACTGCTAAGCCCAAGCTAAGTCCACAGCCCCAACGCTGATCCAGCAGACTGTAGACGGAGGATAGAAGGATCGGGGAAACGGGGGAACGGCACGTCATTATTATAATTTCTGTATTTGCACAAATGTCAGCCGGCGTCGCCAGCCCGTAAATTGCAATTGCCAACGATTATTGAATTTAGTTAAACAACGTTTGTCGTGGTCGACATCAGACCTTCGTTCTGTCCCCTGTCCCCTGTCCCCTGTCCTCCCCTGTCCTACCCTGTCCCTTTTCTCGACTTCAGCTGCTATGTAAAGCACCTAATCACCAGCTGTTGTATGCTTGTCAGTCGCCGCCTGTCGCCAGCACATTCCAATTCATCACCCCTCCCCCGCTTCTCCCCCTTTCCCACACTGCCCCTTTCAGGCCTGGCCAGGACGTCGCCTCGCCGGCTCATTGCAGCAGAACTTCCGGTGCGCTTGCGTATCAAAGTCTGTCTGCTTGTCTGATTGACTTCCGTTGTCTACGTTTGTCAGTTTGTCAGTTTGGCCATTTTGGTTTTGACTCGAGCCGGACGGACAATAAGCCACAGCAAGTTCGAAAGAGATAGACTGATTGAGATAGCTATACAAGGAGAGAGGGGGAGAATGGGAAACTGAATGAGGAATCTGCTTCAGTTGGCTGCTTTCTGCATTTATTTACACTTTAAGTGAATTGTTTGCTTGCGTTTTAACGCAAATGCAATTATGTGCAGCCAACAACGCAGTTGCCAACATTGTCGTTGTTGTTTTTGTTATGCAAAATGTAAAGCGTGTTCTTACTAATGTCAGACCATTAGTATTTGTTGTATTGGATTTTCTCTTCATCTCCAACGATTTCCCATTGTTATTTGTCGAATGGCAATCCGAAAAAGGGGAAGTTCTGTCAGTAATTGAAGTGTCTCGGTCAAGTGGCCCATTGGGCTGCCCTATTGTATCTAGCTTCTGTCTCTAATTCAATGATGAGCAATAAAATGTATGAGGAATACGAAAACTGAGTGCAACCTCAACACTTCGACTGTCATCATTATCAGCTACAATTCTTTAATATAGATCAATAATGAATTTCGGACTTAACGGCAACCTCTAATTAATTTCAAGGAGCAGCAATTAGACAGCGGCAATATCGACCCACAAAACCAGCAGCAGCCACAACAACGATAACAAATGTAGTTGTAATAACAGAGAGTAGAGCGGACGTATGAATTGTAAATTTAATTTAATCAGACTTAAGTGCAGTCGCGACGTTCGTGTGTGTTTCTGTGTGTATGGAAGCATAACGCATACGCCACGTTGGTCAGGCAAATATTGAAACTCTGTGTGTTTGTGTGTGTGTGTGTGTGTGTGTGTGTGCGGTTAGGCTGCATAGACTTGGGCTTTGTGGGCAAACGGCAATAATTGTTAACAATTTATGAAAATGTCTAACTGGCGAACTGTGTATATAATTGTAGCAGCGACAACAACAACACAGATATGTATAACCCCAATGGAATTGTGCACAAATGGTCGACAGACTCTGTCTAATTACATATAGCGAAGTCGAGCGAAGTGCGTTCTTCTTCTCATGCACAACAAACACAAATACAACAACAAATACAAACACAAATAGAAACCAGGCAACCAACGAGTCGTGCAAATTGAAGCTGTCGTTGTAACAGTGGTAATGAATGACAGTTGGTGTGCTGGTAGGCGCGGCGCACACACTCACACACTCCGGCAAAGACAATTAACAGCGATTAGAAGAGCCTCAATAGGTAGCAGACCTTATATGCATTTAATTAGTGAAATCCAAAGGCACAAAAGTCTCTTTCCATCCAACGATAAAATATTCCTGCAAGATGTTACAATATCTCATGACAGGACACAGTTGATGATGATGTCCTTCGTTTGGAAACTTTGTTGACATCGATATATATGCATATGCACATTCAAAGTTCTGGCCATAAACTTATGGCTTATCAATCAACAGCAAGTGTGTGCGTATGTGTGTGTGTTTGGTCATAAAAGTAACGCAAGTTGTGATAGGGGGGATGATACAAAAGGGGAGAACAGTAAGGCTCAGCTGATGCTTGGCAGCAAAGTATGAATGTTTACGAATAAGAAATGAGTACCCTTTTCCAGGCCCAATTTGCCCTTTGCCAATTTGAGCTAATGCCAAAGTTAAGCTCGACTGTCACTTTGTTAAGCAATCGCATCGATGGCATAAAGGTTGAGTTCGTTACATCCATTTCAACCCTTATCGAAACGCAGTTTAAAGGGAGAATTAACTTGAACGTCTTCTTATGCGCAATTAAATAGTCTTTCATCCTTGTAATATGTTTTAAATGGTTATCAAATAAGTTATCCAACTTGTGCTCGTATTATGGCATTTATCAAGTTAAGATATTTCGATTTCAGACACGTGTCGACAGCTTATATCGTTGTTATTGTTGTTATTTTTGTTGTTGTTCTTGTGCGTAGTCCTCTTGTAATATGTAAATTGAAAACTTTTGCAATAAAATTACATTAAAGTACAATTTGTCTAAGCAGTAAGGGATCTGGCAGGGAGGCAACTCAAGTCTCGGCCTGTTGCCTTGGATGTGCGCCCTGTCGAACCGAACTGAATCAATCAACTCCGGAAATTATGTTAACAGCACAAAAAACTTTTTGTATATATTCCATTTTTTTCCCCCTCTTATTGTTGCTGCTGTTGTCGAGATAAATGCGAACAGCTTGGATTCAATTGTAATCGCAACTGCGTGTGTAATATATCATCGAGTGACCGCAAATATATCTCACGATGTTTCCACGGCGACAGCACAGATAGGAGCAAAGATGGCACCTCAAAGTCAAGTCAGCTTGCCTCGGTGTGGTGGCACGTTTGCCCGGGCTGCAGGGATACATCAATGTCAGAGCAGGGCTAATTATTTTACATTAAATTAAATAATGATACAGTTACCAAGAGTACCCAAAAAAAAAAAGGTATGGAACTTCATCATCGTCATCGTCGTGCTCGTCAGTGCGAGGCAAGTTCGGTTCGTGCAACGACAAAGAAATCATTGGGGCACGTGACGCAATTTACATAAATTTGAAGCAACCACGATGCCGACACGGAAGCAAGCGCGTAATTTCAATTGCGGTTAAACAGCAGCCAAGTAGAAAAGCAGAATAGCAGAAGAGTAGAAAAGCAGCGAAAGTGGAAAACTGGAAAAGTGGAAAAGTGGCAAAGTGGCTGCTGCTAGGACACACACACACATACAGGGCACATGCCCCAAAAACTAGTTAGGGCTGCCATCTGCACGCTCGTCAAAGGCAAATGTAATGCGCACATTATTGAATACGAAGCCCTGTTATCGACATAAATGTCTGAGAGCATGTCGCTTAATGGTTCTTCAATTTATTGAAAAATTATTAAATAAGAAAAAAAGGACTCGCCACAGGTCAGCTGCATGTTCGAAGATGAGAGACCAGAAAGCAGACAGCAAAAAAAGATGAGGTTGTAGAACTTTGCTTTTGCTTTTGGGGCATTCAGTGAGACTATCAGCAAGTTGTCCTAAGCAAACAATTTGTACGCAACGCCAAATGGGCGAAATATATTTTCCTATTTGCTGTTAGATTTCTAATGAATTTCGGGTCACTTCCGTCCGCTCACATTCCCTTCTCTTGCCTGAAGACTGCGTCAGTGCTGTCAGTGTTTTGGCTGAGATAACGAAAGGCACTTGAAGTGTTTACTTGCGACAAATTGATGTGTTTGCATTAGTCCAAAATAATAAATTAAGTTTTCTCTTACTGCCGAGTCTGTCTCTTTCCCAGATCTTTTCAGATGAGAGATGGCGCTATTAATCGCGTATTTATTGAATTTTCATTTGCTAAACTACTCGTAATAGTATATAGAATATATTGATATCATATACGCGATGTTCTTACTAATTAATCATCCTTTATTCTCCCCTCATTTTCAGGTAAGCACCACACGCAACAATCAACAACAATGTTCAGGCCATTAGCTCTGACCCAAGGTGAGAGACTACATTTATGGTATACCATATACATTTCATATGGCTCGCTTTTAACCTCCACTTTAGTCTTGTGGCCCAGAAACCCGACGAGGCGAACTCCCCGGCTAAAGTAGCGTATAATGCACAGTAAATCTCAAGCACAAGCTCGAGCAGCGGCTACATTCCAAAATGGGGGCTGCCTGAGCTCTGCCAATATTTTCTAAAAATAAAAACAGACGGTAGTCGGCAGTTGGGAGTCGCAACTTGCAACTTGCAACTCGGTTACCTGTAACAGACCATGAGGCACGCTTCCAGCAATATGCGGCAGCTAAACGTTTCCGTGCACGCGAAAACTTGCAAGACTCTGGCCTGGCACCCAATCCGGCTGCTTTGCATGCTCTCCAGGGTGAGGCAGGGTGTGGCGGGAGGAGGAAAATTGGGAGGGGCTGCAAATGCACTTGGGAAAGCATGCCAGGCCATTTCTTTACACTTTTCGTGTGCTTTCATATTTTTCTAACGTTAATGTGGCCACAAATTGAAAAAGAACAGTAAAAGCAGGGAACAAGAGTGAAAACAGAAGGGGATACGATAAAGGGGAAAGTCGAAGGGAGGTGGATAGACAGCCAGAAGGCAGCACACCTGAACTCAATAAAAGCTTCATTTTGGGTTGTTCAAGCAGCAGAAAAGCAGCTGAAAAGAAAACAAAAACCGAAAAATAAATTATTTAAGAAAAATATGTTTTACATAAACTTTTTTCGTGCCAGCAAAGGGAAGGAAGGGATAGCAGGGAATGAAGGGAAAAGAAAGCAGCAGCAGCAGCAGCAGCAAAAACAACAACAAGGAAAACACTGAGAAAAATAAACAAAAGAAACGCTAGAACAAATGGCATGCAGTTGGAACGCTGAAAATTGCGAAAGTAAATAACTGAGGAGCGCACAGAAATGCTATTACTGTGTATAAAATCAGGTAGGACAGACAGATGCGGATGGAGATGTGGATGTAGATGAAGATGAGCATGGGAATGGGAATGGTTTTTTGCTTCCCGCAAAATAAAGAATGAAATCCGCGTTAAGGCAACGCAAGCAGGCGAAACAGTTGCATAAAGTTGTAAAAGTATTATGAAATTTTAAATAATAACTGCATCTACATAGCGATAGTCTAAGAAGTCGCAGCTGGAGCTAAAGCTGGAGCCGGGAACTCGTCGCGGAGTTGGCGTTGAACTAGTCCGAGGTCAAGTAAATATATAACAATATATTCTTTTAGCCTGCTTGGCCGTTGGCTGTTTTCTGCTGCGTTGCTGGCTTAATAAAGTAAGTATCCATAAAAAGATATGACCACTATAAAAATGTGGCGGCTGTAAAAAGGCCACAGCGGCAACAACGTCGACAACAACAAGAGAAGGCCAAAGAAATGGCCATCAAATAGAAGACTGAACCGGAAATTGCGCCCTGAAAGTATGCAACAGTGTTTGCAATTCCTGCTCATTTGAATGCAACAGCTGAGCAGGCGGATCAACTAAATGTATCCACATCCATATCCATATATCCCAAGCCCTTGAGCAATAGTTGCCACCATTCAAATGCTCATCAGCTTTAAGAAATTATCGAAATGGCAAAGCAATGCTTTACAAATTGCGATAAAAGCTTCAAATTGCAATGCATTTATGCGTGGTTATGTTGCAGTTGCAGTTGCCGTTGCAAGTTCCAATTTCAGAGTCACGAATTGGGGTCGCTGGCTACAAAATTGCAATGAACCATAAATGTTGCAAATGTCACAAATGTCAACCCGCCAACACAAAACGGTCAGCGGTCAACCCAGTCGAGCCGACAACAACAGCAACAACAACAACTGCAACAACGAATACAATGACAACTGGCAACTGTAGACTGGACACTGTGGCCCTTTGTCATTGGGGCAGCATGTAAAAATAAATGTCACACATGCAAAGTAAATACAATTGAAATGAGCACAGTTGCAACACAGTCAGAACGGGTTCGGGATGCGGATGTGGGTGTGGGTGTGGGTGTTGAAGCTGTTGCTCAGACTGACAGCTGAAATGCAGTTGCAACTGCCACTGCAACTAGAGTTAGTTGGCCGCAAGAGGCTATCATTCAAGTTAGTCCCAATGGGGTATGTGAAAAAAGGCAATCGATGTGTCATGAGTTGTAAAACATTTTAGATCATTAAGTGTTAATGATGTGATCAGCAAAGGATGGGAAATATTAATGATATTTTAATTATCTACTATGATATACATATCAAAAGACTGAAATATATTTTATTTTTTACTAAAATAACAAACATAATATATAAATACGTCTTAAGGAGAGTTAAAAACAATTTAAGCATTAAACATGAGAAAATATTTATTATTAAGTTATTAATAATAATAAAACCTAAGCAAAAAATACTAAATCATATATATTAAATGGAAAATAATATATAATAAATAAAAATAAGTTAAATTTTAATATTTAAGATATTTTATTAATTTTATTTCGCATACAAGTATTTATTACAAGTATCTGTGGCAAATTGGGATGCCATAAACTGACAAACTGCATGAGAAATTAATGATGCCCGCGGCAATGGCAGTGCGATGGTTGCAAGCTCATTGTCTGCCAAATGGGCGTGCCAACAACCCACATAGTGGCTGACATTCTGTGCTCATCTGTCCGCCTCCGACGCTTTGTCCACTCCAGTTGCAATATCCTTCTCAGTTCTCGCTTGTATGTGTGTGTGTAATAGCTCTGTTGTCGTCTTTGCGCTCATTTTGTTTTTGCCGCTGCATAAATTTAATATTTTGACATATGTAAGCGCAGCAGCAGCAGCAACAACAACAACAACAACAACAACAACAACAACAACAAGAGCAACTAAAGCGGCGACAGAGGCTACAAAAATGAGCAGAAATAAATTTACATGCATGCATTTTGGTTAAACTGTCAGACCACAAATCAGAAATACACTAACACCATGACGTCTGTCTCAATGTCCCACTCTTGTCGCTCTGTCTCGCTCTCACACTCTATTTCTCTCCTTGTCTTTGCTTATATGAATAACTACTGTCAAGCGTGGCAACATGGCCGTGAGCATGCCCGGTCCGCTACCAACTTGCCACAAAGCAACGTCGTTTTTGTTGTGGCACCCACACACTCACACTCACACACACACACACAGACGCCAACAAACGCATTCATACAATACATATATAAAAGATTTATGAACGACAACGGTTTTTAGTTGACGCTCATCTCCCTCAGCGTTGTCGCTTATCTGCATTTCTGCCGAGCTGAGCTGAGCTGAGTTGGGCTGGACTGGGCTGGGTAGGATCTGCCTGTGGCTCTGGTTCTGGTCTGGGTTGGGTCCGGTGGGGTCTGTTCTCCACTCTATATTTAATGAATGCCATAATGACTGCAATGCAACGCATGAAATATTTATAGATGTGAATGGATATGTGCCGAGCCCAAACCCGAAGCGTGACATTCACTTTGAAGGTGATTTTTGAATACACTCGTATATGCGTACGAGTACCCTTAATTCACACTCACATATCTGTTAATGCTCTTGTGTGTCTGTGCGTGTGTGTGTGTGTGTGTGTGTGCATTTAAGTCTTAATGATCTAGGATCTACTGTTCATATTGTTCTTATTATTAATGCAATTGCTGTTGTTTTTGTTGTTGTAGCTGTGGTAAAAATACGTAATTTCCTTTAATAAAGCCGCACAAATTTAATTAACCGGCATACAAATGCATTTACACCTTAATTATTAATTGAATTTAAATACATAAATACACCGCACAAATTGTGCGATGCCATTCACGTATCTATAAGCATCGCACAATGTAAATAAAGCTGCATTTTTATATACACATCCGTGCATGCATATGCATATATATTGTATCTATATAAATATGTGTATATGTTGTTGTCTGTCTTCCATAATTCCCTTTCGGCTCTTGTTGTTTCTCTCTGGAAATATGTAATGTAAAACATTGTCCTTTTCGCAATTTTTCGCTGAAATTTCAGTTTACTGTACGCATTTTTTATACAAACTTTAAATATTTAAAATTTCATTGTGGTCGTACAAAATATTAAAAATTATGCCAGCACAATAACTTCTGTTTACACGCCTTGTCTTTTTTTTTTTGCTTTGAATAATGGATATTTAACTTAAATTGTTGTTATTTGCATGGTATTTGTGGTTGCATTTGTTGCCTGCTGTCAAATCAAGCTATGTATTTGTTGTTTAAAACGATTTCAGAGCAGTATTTAAAGTTTGCATTTTATTGAACTTTAGATAATTTCTTTTTAATGGAATTTAAAAGTTAGTGTGCTTAATGCGAGAGTGAACGGGTTTAAATATGCATTACGTATGTAGAAAAACTCCTGGATGGGATGTAGTCCTTGCGTATTTATTTGTTGATAAATACTTACTTATAATATTTCAGATAATGATCAAATGCAACCTTTGATTATTAGCTGACGAGATTACCGACTAAAAATATTACGTTTCATACGTTATCCTCTCTGTTATTTAACAGGGGACACGATTAGTATCGATTACCACTGCGCGTTTGTCTCTGGTTTTGTATTCCCACACGTATACGTATTTCAGGATTGAAATAAATAAAAATATGATTGTTAGTAATATAAAAGGAAAACGCAATGAATGCTTCAATGTATATACTATATTTTACTTAAAAAATACATTTTCTCAATTATATTGAAGTTTCTCTTCGTGTTTGACCTCTCTTGTAGTTTCTATTGCATCTGATTTCACTATAGGCTTAAGTTGACCTAAGATAAACCTTTCCGGTTGTGTTTTAATTAGCTTGTACTATAACGTGACGATGCTGCAGGCCTCGTGTGGCGGCTGAGTCAATCAGGCTGGCATGCCATAGGCAAGTGGGCGTGGCACTGGGCAAATGTCATTATGCAACGGCGTATAATTAACCGAAAATCGTTTAAATGCTCGCTCCTGTCACCCAAGCGCTGACCGCAGCATGCAAATTAAAAACGCAGCAGCGTGCATTGGGGGGCGTGGCTGGGCGTAAGCATAGTATAGAAGCGAAAAAGACAGATGGAAAGGGTGAGCGAGAGGGAGACAGCTGCAGATACAACAGGAAAAGTTGTGCGCTGCATGTTTACTTTGACATTAAATAAAGTTGTTTGGTCGGGGCTGTGTTTTTAATTTGCAACAGAGACAAGCACCGTCAGCTGGGCGGAAAACGGGTAAATGGGGGGAAGTTGAAGGGGAAGGCGAAGGGGCATGATGTACGCATAAATAACAAATAAATCATTTATGGTCAGAGCGAAAACATTTATTGAGGTTCCCAGTCACAAACATTGGCGCGCGTGCAGCGAAGTTGAGCAAAATAAATTAATTAAAAGTTCGAGTGCGTGGCGCAATCAAACTTTGGCTCGTTATGGCAAGCAGAGGCGAGTCGGGGCAAGGCGGTACAATGTGGCGTATGCGCAACGTTTGTCGTTTAGCTGCGTCGCCAGGCCGTCGCCTTAAAGCACAAACACAAACACAAACAAAAATACAAGCACACACATGCACGCAATTGTCAGGACAAGAGAAATGCTTCGATTGCTGTGCGATTCGCCTGCCTGGGCAAACATAAATGTCAAATTGAGGACACAAGTTGGCCAGGATCGAGACGAGTTGAGGCGGGGAGGGACGAATTGCAATCAGCAGCCAAGTGCAAAGCTTTTCACTTGCTGCGCTTTTCGTTCCACATTTGCAAGATGTCTGCATTGTGTGTGTCTCTCTCTGTGTGTGTGTGTGTGTGTGTTGCGAATTTGCAGCTAGCATTTTTAATTTGTCTTAACATTTTAATTGCAACAACGTTGGCAACGAAGGAAACACATTTTCATTTCTTATCGACGTGTCAATGCACCGTTAGGCGTTGGTTAAAAGCCTGGCAAAAATACTATAGCATACTTATGTGCTGAATGAACACCGGCAACGTTGAAGGGAATGGAAATTAATTAAAAAACAAAATTGAAGAAACTTGCTGCCTGCTGTGACTGTTGTTGTTGCTGTTGCTGTTGCTGTTGTTTCTTGACAGCTGTGCATTTTACATTTTTCATAATTTCAATGCATTTAAAATATTCAAAAGCCACTCAAGAACAACAGCAACTTTTACACCGCTCATTGCGGCGAGGGCAAGCTTAACCCCCCGATAGCCGCCATTTTAGACCCCTCACTGTCGCTCAACTGTTGCCGTAAAGTTTGTTGTATCGTGCTTATTTTAGCATACAACTTTTGACGTTCTCTCTATGCCAGATGCTTATCAATAATTTATTTATAAGCTTCACCTCAAAACACATGTTGTCAGTATGCCATGTCACTTTTCCTTCCCCACCACCACTGCTCTCCTGCTGCCCTCTCCAACAGCTGTGTGTTGCTTTCTGCTTTATGAGTCGCTTACTGTAATAGTTGCGTTGGCAGTTTGGCTAACAAGCTGCCGTTGCCGCTTGGCACCTGACATGCCACACCCACATACTCTCACACCTTTCGCATCACTTCACGGACACACACACATCTATATAAGTGAAGAAAATGCTGCCTGACTGTGGTTCTGGTTCTGGTTCTGCATCTAGTTTCTGGTTCTGGCCAGCTTTCTGCCCTGCTGCTGCTCTTGGCTGTGAACTCACTCGACGCGTTTGCATAATTTATGATTGCAAAATGTGTTCATTTAGTTTTGCAAATTGTTGACATGAACAATCATTAGGAAACCAGCACAGATTTCAGCACCATTTCATCTATGTACAAATTCATATGCTTCCATGTCCCAGATAAGGTTTTTGCAAATTGAGATGTTGCAACATGCTGACAACTTGGGACTAATGAGTCGGGAAAAAAAGGAGACTATCTCATGTGCTAAGTATACATATTTAATTAACTTTATGTAAGCTTTCTTAGCATATTATATAAGGAAACATTGCAGTCTCTCCGAGTCGTGTTTGGTTGCCAAACAACTTAAGAAGTTGACACTATTTTCATCAACAACTCAACAAAAATTAGCAAGTGTCAAAGACAAATAAGACTAAACTTTAACTGTAGCTCCCCATTTTACTCTCTATCGTCATCCCCAATAGGGAACTATCTTCCCTATGGTCTCTGGCATTTAGTTTCCCTGTAGAAATAGTGTCAAAGTGAGAGGCTCTTCACATGCCCCAAAAGAAAACTGACTAACTATGCAAATAAGAGAGCGGCATGTGTGCCTACTCTCTGTTGTATGCCACGCCCATTTACGTATATCCCCCTCTTGTACCACCCTCCACTTAGGGCTGGCGACAGTTGGCACTGGGTAAGTGCAGTTGGCAGAAATTAACTAAGTTTGTAGCTGCAATTTTTGGCGAGAACTATGTCAAGTTTGGTTTTAGTTGCCAGCAAAGTTTTGCTTAAGAAAATTGTAGCTAGTACTCGTATAAATAGCAAGTATCAAGAGGCCAAGGGGTTAGGTTAGGTCAAAGGGGTCAGAGGGCAGACTCGGCAGAAAACCTAATGAATTTCATGCATGACATGAAAACGCGAGACGAGTCGCTTAATTAAAACCATTAGACGCGACCTAAACTTGTTGGCCGAATAAAATTTGATGGCAACAGCCAACTAGCCCACCACCACTAGCACCCTCTACCTCTCTCTTCTCGCTTTCCACCCTCTTTTCATTGTACATTGTTCACTTTGCCTGCAGCAGCATCCAATTTACATACTTTCTTTAATGTTTTGCTGCATAATTTTCACATTTTTCAATGTCAAACTGTGTGGCGCTCCATTGTATTCAGCTGGCTGCCATGCAAGCGAGAAATCTTTTGCATGTTTTGGTCATATTCTAAAATAATAGCAGCACAGGCACACAGATATATATATATATATATATATATATATACATACTCTAATGCCTGGTCAAGCGACCCACTTTGCTGACCCGGTACTGAGATTTTTATGACTTCAATGCCAGCCACAGGCACGGCAAATGCCAGCGGGAAAAGAAGTATGGAATAGAAAAATAAAGAGAGGGACTGTGTGTGAAATTATAACATTTGGCTAAATAATGTCACTTGGCTGCAACTGAAAGCGAAAGCTTAACAAATTTCCTGCATAGATTGGAAAAAAATGTGACACAATTTATGTGCGGCAAGAGACCGATTGGGCCGAGAGGAGGGGGCTGGGACGGAGAGGGAGGGGAAACTGCTACTGCAACTGGCAAAATAATGATGCTTTCAAAAATGAACTTGTTTCATTTTCATATACAGGCGCAGAGGGCAAACTTCTCGAGCTGTAAGACAAGATTGCAAAATTACAAACCAAAGCCAAAAGGCAACTTGCCACAGTAGCAGCAGCAGCAGCAGCAGCAGCAGCAATAGCAGAGGCAACTGCAACTGTAAACGGTAAGCGGTAAATGTGGAACGGCTAAAGGCACCGCAGGATGCCAGCCACGCCCAGCTGAGCTGAGCGATGTCCAAAGCAAAAAGTTTAATTCAAAAACTTGTACAAAAATGCACATTTAATGGAAATTTACTACCTGCAGTCGCGTCAAAGGCAGCAACAGCAATAGAGCCAACAGCAGAGAGAAGGCAACAACAACGACAACAACAGTATAACAAGTGCCACAAAGTTGCAGTTGCAGTTGAGTGAATAATGGTATAAGGCAAGGGGAGAAAGCACGACAAGAGGATAAGAGCATGGGATATAAGTACAGCAAAGTGTTAACGGTTTGTTTGCGCGCCAAATGGCAGTCCAATGAAGGGGGATGATATGGTGGTATGCGAGGTTGGGGGTTGGGGTTGGTATATGTATATGGTACGATGTGGATGTGCTATTTTTGGACCGACTCCTGCAGTTGTCTACGCTGCGTTGCGACAAGCAGCAACCGGAAACGGAAATTGCGTAGCGCGTAGAAAGTCGACCGTAGAACGTTGCATGGCTGGCAGCCAGCAAATGTGAGCGTCGTGACCATAACCATAACACAAAGCACCACCCCAGCATGCTGGCTAGTGGTGCAGAGGCCACCAAGTGGTAACCAGTGCCCAGATGGCACTGGCTGCCCGCCATTAACGCGTTCTCCAAACAGCAGGCCAGGCCAACAGAAGGGAGTCAAAAGGGAGGCGGGCGAGTGTTTTATAACCTGTGTGGAAAATGTCAAGGTTATTCTCGCAGTCGGTCTCGGTCGGCGGTACGAGAGTTTAAGTACACATAATGGCAAAAATACGATGTGGTGCATTGTTATTAGTGGGTAAATCAGTAGCAAAGAAAAGCAGAAAAGCTGAAAATCTGAAGAAAAGCAATGCAATCAGACACTTAAATGCCACATACATGAGAGCTCATTTCATGACATCGTCAAATTTCAAGTCGCAACTCTCGACTCGCAGCAAATGAATGGAATGGATGGATGAATAAATGAGATGAACAAATGAAAATGCCAAAAACTTTTCATGTGCAACACGCTGGCCGCAATAAAAACTGCTTGCAGCGAAATGAAAATGGAAAACTCCATTTGCTTGCCCAACCATCATCTGTTGTTGTTGTCTTTGAGTGTGCGTGTGCGTGTGTGTGTGTGTGTGTGTTACTTGCAACCAAGAAGAGCCAAACAAATAAGAAATTAGTTGTTGAGAAATTGTTGCAGCTGCAGCCCGTTAGCGGCAAGAGGAAAAGCAGAAAAGTAGCAACAGGAAAAAACTTTGCGCTAATGTCTTAATGCAAAAGTTTGTTAACGTTAGCTGCTAGCGGTTGGTAGAAGGTTGTGGGTGGTTGTCTGCTCTCTACCTGACTTAAAACTTGTGGCAACTTTCGGTGAGCACGTTTGATTGAAATTTGTGGCGTATTGCCTTGCAGCAGTACTGCACTTTGCTGGGGCGTGGCATGGCCATAATGCCATGATCAAAGCTGAACAGCAGCTATCCGAAATGAAGCATAAAATCAGTGAGCCACCCAGACACCCACTCAACCACACAACTATCGAGCCAACAACTATCTCACGTTTATCAGCTCGCTTCAAATGGGTCATCCAAAAAAAAAAAAAATGAAAAAAAGTAGAAAACCATCTAAAATTGTTGCCAATGAGCATCGGCACACACACGTTTCTGCAGTTTGCAGCAATGCCAACAGTGGCAGCAATAGCTGTGGCAGTGGCAGTGGCAGCAGCCAAACAAATTGTCAGCCATTACCAACTGAAGGGTAATTTTTACTTTGCAGCTTTTGCCAGCCAAATTTGTACGAATTGCAATAGCAGTTGTAAGAACCAACAAAGCCATCAAAGAGCACCAGCCACAACAGCAACAACACCAGTTACAACTACTACACCAAGCTGCCTGTCGATTCCTAATAGGTGATTTGCCAAAGGAAATTGAGACATCAATAAATGTGGCTTGCCTTATGCTTGTGTGTGTACATGTGTGTGTATGTGTGTGTGTGTGTGTGTTACCAGCAGCAATACAGACAAAATGAACAAAAAAAGCAAAGGCAGACTTAGATGAAAGATGCCGATATTAGGGGAAATGCAAGCAAATATGCAAAATATGAGAATATTGCGTTTGCACCCTGTTGTCTCTTTGTGTGTGTTATTGCCATTGATGTTGATGTTATTGACTTTTTAGTCTTGGGCCTTTAATTGACTCGAAATACTTCTACAACTACCAGAAAGTCGTTGGGTTAGCCAAATGCTTTGTCCTTGTCAGCGTGATTCTCATCATTGTCCAGTGTCTGTATTGCAGGCAAAAAGGTTTTTCAGATATCCCACTGTCAGTTATGTTTTTGCCAGAGGCAACTTCCCCCCCTCTCTTTCCCTCGCTCCATCCCTCATCTCTCCTCATCTCTGTATCTGTCGTTTACTTGTGTGCAAACACAAATTGAACGTTATTGCCACGATTGTGCCATGTTTTGGCCCTGGGCATTGCGAGGAGCAAGCAAATCAACGCGGCTTGTTAGACAGTAAAATTTGATATGACGATTTTGCCAGACACTGCAGCAACAACAACAATATGGTTGGTATTTCATTTGGACGCTTTTTACATATCGTACAACAATCCTCTGTCTGTCGAACTCAAGCTCAGTTTCAGTTTCAGTTCATGTGCTGGTCACTTTTATATTGTTGGCAATCAGAGCGATCAGGGACAAAACTGAAAGGGATACAGCAGTTATATATGGATTGTAAAGGTGTAACTGCTGGTAATAAATAATTGTAGAGTTTTTAAATTGAAGTACGCGAAAGACAACTGAAGATAGCAAACAATCGTATTTGATTTTATCTTAATGAGCACAATGGGCAACAATAGCATGAAAAACGCAACTAAAACTGACAGTCTTAAATGAAAGCAGATACTGCAAAAATATGAATAATAGCAACAGTAATAACAACAATTGCAACCAGAACAATGGCAACTGCAATCACCGCAAGCAATTACAATGATAACAGTAATAATTGAAATTGCAGCTGTTGCCAAAAAGCGCATGTACATACGTATTATTGGCAAAGCTGCTTTGGGCACAATGCAAATATACGTAGTAATGATTTTGCCACAACGCTTGCAGTAATTGAGCTAAATACACACACTCGCACTCACAGACTGACATTAAATGTCATAATCAGCGTGCATTTTGCGCCTAAAAGTTGGCAACATTTTGTGAAACGAGCACATGAAATCACACATAAAACTGCGACTAAAACATCAAAAGCTACATTTGTTTTTGTTGTTTTTGCTGCAGTGTAAAATACACACATATACTTTATAATTTAGCATGCATATATTTTGTCGCCTGGCAGGCAAGCCAAAAATTTGGTTAACAATTTTCTGGGCTAACACAAAAGTGTGACGTGTTTGAGTTTCCCAGTTTTCCATTTTCCCAGTTTTCCAGCAGCAGCTAAAAGCTAACAATAGCACACACAAGACAAATACACGCAAAACACACAGACATGCACATAGATGGAATTGCTTATATATTATTTGCAGTCAAATTAAATCTAACAGCTGTGAATATTTTACATATGTGCGTTCATGCTGGCACTTCATACATTCCCCCCTCCCCACTCGTTCTCTTCACCAAGCACCCTGTCGCTTACTCTTTACACTTGCGAAAGCAAATTTAGGCAAATATGAATTTTTAACACAATTTTATAAAAGTTGTGTGCTTGGTCGCTGTGCCTCAACTTTTGACGCATTGAAACTTTGCTGCAATATTTCTACTTAATTAGCTATGCTAAAAGTGGGCGTATCTAACACTCTCACATACATCATCATCCATACACATATGCAATCAGTTTGTAGTCTAATTAAATTAGATTATTTATATTGAATTGGCCATTGTCGACAACAATAAAATACTTTCATCTCTCATCCTCTTCCCGAAACCGATTGAGTTGTCGCTTTTGTGGTAGAACTCGGAGATGTTGGAGGAACAACTTGAACTAATAATTTACACAAATTGGCAATTTTGCTTTGTCGTTGAATGTCCGTCAGCAATCGGGGCAAGTTGTTCTCGTAAAATGCAAAAACTGTTGGTCAGAAAGTTTGTCAGGCATATCGCAAACTTGTTCTCACTTTATCGCATCTTTATCGCTTCAGCTTCAGCTCGACAAACACGTCGAGAAATTCAAATGATAAGAGACAGAGAGTGCTAGCAGTGGTGAGGGGATAACATTCGGGGGGCACTGTAGCTGCTGGGCATTGCGCGTTATGACAACATAAACGATATTTACTTTTTCGTTTGCTTTTCCTTTGCTTTTTGCTTTGGTTTTTTCTCCCCTGCCCTCGTCAGCCATTTCTTGATTCCTCACGATGGTTTTTATGTGCGTTTTGCTGGCTTTTGCCATTTTAGTCGAACTGAAACTGGAACTCTTACTCGTACTCGCACTCAACCGAACGCAAAACTTTTCGACTCACTGTGTGCCATTTTCTTTTCTTTTCTTTTTTTTGTTTCCTTTTTTTCACTTTTTGCTATTTGAAGTACTTCAAAGATTTTAGCATATTTTATTTGAATACTTTATTTCGCTGAAATGCGTTTGTCTGCGTCTCACTCACAGTGAGTGTGTGTGTGTGTGTGGGTGTGTGTGTGTGTGTGGGAAAGAGACCGAAAAAGTAGCCAAAGAACGACACGACTTTCAGCTTTGTTGACCTCGTCCCTCCATACTCTCTACCCGTTTCCCGTTTTCCACATCTAACTAGTTTCTATGTCTTGGGCTCAAAGTTTTTCTTTAGACTTTGTGAAATGAAATTTTTGAAAATTTTTCCGCGGGGAAATGAAAAAGTTTGTCCTGAGCGGACACAATGCGGCTGGCCGCGTTTCCCGGTCCCCGAGCTAGGCAACAAAGAGTACAACACTGCATTCGATTCGACCCCCAGCACGACTCCTCAACAGTGTCATAGTTAATATTACGCATACGCCGCGTTGCCCTTTTGACTTTTCACCCAAACCGAAGAAAACTGAGCTGCTATCCCGCTCCTGCTCCTGCTCCTGCTCCTACTCCCGCTCTTGTTCCTGCTCCAACTTCTGCTCTTGCTCTTGTCATTTGCGTGCCAATGTCGAGAGCTCAGCTGTCGTTGAATCCAGAGCAACGAGCTCCAAGCAACGAACAGCGTGCAACGAGCAACGAACAGTACGCAGAGCGAAAAGCATGGGATAAGCAATAAAGGATAATGTCATTCAATGTCTTGTGTGTCGCACACACAGAGCAACAACAGCAACAACAATAACAACAACAACAACAATAGCGGAAGCGCTTGCCATCATCAACGTCTTCCTCATCGTTGTCGTCGCTGTCGCCGTTGTTGTCCTTGTCGTTGCCGTTGCCGTTGTCGTTGTCGTTGTCATTGGCAATAGTTTCGCACAGACATTGTTGCTGTTTTGAGCTTTCTTCTCATCGCATTGCCACGCGGCAGACAATAGTCAAAAATGTCTTCATGCTCAACGCGACGCGCATAACGGAAATTCGCATTTGAAAAATACTTTCTTCATTTAACAACAATGTCTTCGAGTGGATTGTGAGGGTGGAGGGTGTGCTGACAGCGGCTGGAGGGGGTGGCAGAGCAAATGCTTGGGTGGCAAAGTGTTGGCATTACTGTAAATCGCTTTCGTTTTACGTTTCATAATGATGAAGTAAGAAGAAGCGCTGCGATGTTATTGACAGTGGGCAAAAAGTACAAAACATATGGTAAACAATATTAAAGAATTTCAAAAGTATGTAGTATATAGGTATTATTAAATATACTTAAATTCTTAATCATTTCATATTTATATCCCAGCTTGTTAAGAACTTTATTAAAAATACAATATTTTCTAAAAAAAATTCAAAAGGATATTTGATCGCATTTCTTTGGTTCGCTGCCATTATTGCCAGCTCAGCTTTTGGGTGAGCTGCCTCGAGTTTCATTGAAAAACTTTTCACATAAGCGTAAATATGAAATCAAATTGATTTTGGGTTTGATTGAAAGTCGCAGGGAAGGGCGAGAGTTTTACGGAATCCAACTAAATCCGCGCAACGATTGATAGAGTTTTTCCAATTACATTTAGCATCAGCTTCCAACAGTTTTCTTGCTATTCTTCTAGTATTTTTTTGTCTGTGTGTTATTTAAATAAAAGCATCGCAGTACAGTGAGCGCTAAAGAACATTTTTTGCGCTAATAATTGTACTGGTAAACGCGCTGCCTGTGATATCTTGCAGGGCAAAGTGTGTGTGTGCGTGTGTGTGTGTTGAGAACTCGTCTCTAATGCCAATTAAAAACAGAAACCCTTCCGCTGGCGGTCGATACAAGGACTGCCACTTGTAAATGTGTCATCGCTTAGTAAGGACAACAGTTCATTTTCATCATCAGCCAGAACATGCGCTGACATTTTGCCTCGCAGCAGTTTGCCTGCGGGTGTGCCATATTTAAATCTAATTTTGTCACCATGCAAATAACGACACGTTTACGCGCCAAAGACAGATGATGTGCTGTCCTCTATCCCCCCTTAACGTTCCCGTTCCAGCTTCAACTACTGCGTCTGTTCCTTGCCCTCCAACTGATGCAACTCACAGCGTTTCCTGCAGCTCATGTGTGGTGTGCTTTTGACTCGTTGTAATCGTGATTTCCTGCGCAGCAGACGGCGTCAGCATCAGACCACTGATGAGGAGGGAAATGAGTCGAGGGAGGCAGGGGGAAAGAGAAAAGAGAAAAGAGCTGCTGCCTTTGGTTAGATGGTTGACATTGTTGTTGCTTCAGCCTTTGTTGGCGGCGTTAAAAATGTCACAGCGCATTGCATACTTATTGGCCCGTGTGTTAATGCACACCACCCACACCAGAGAGTCGCACCACAGCCCCACCACCATCACATTTAGATACCCCGGCCCTGTACCGCCCGTGAGGCATTCATGCCGCAGGCTAAATGTTATACGCCGTGTGCATTTGTGGCTGCTGAAAAACCTTTTGCTTTCATTGTTGTTCTCCCTGTTGCTATTGTTGTTGTTGTTGTTGGTGCATTGTGTCGTGCACCATATTCACACACACACACACACACACACAAACACATACACATATACGTGTCTCTGTCTCTGTGTGTGTCTCTCGTCAGTTTTTGCCACCTATTGTGCCATGTGTTTGAATTAGCTTTCAGCTGGTTGGCGGAAAAAAAGCGCGAATGCTGGCAATTGCACAAAAGCTTATTAGGTTTTTTTTGTTTTTCTATGTGTGTATATATAGGTGTGTGTGTACAGGGCTAGAAAGTAATACTTTTGTAGAACAACTAATGCGCTTTGAGGTCGCGCGCTTCACGTTTCTCAATCCTTTTATACATTTCCCTTTTACTTTAAACTGTTGGAATCTTTCAATTGACGTATGGATACACTGTAATTGCCCCACATGAAAAGAGATATAACCGTCTGTTACTTATAGTAAATATCAGCTATAACTACTGTCGAACATTTCAAGAAATCGCCTGTTATCCTTTTACCTACAAAACAAGAGCCCTAACAACCAAGAAAAACTTACTTATTTTATATCGTAATCCAGGTATATATTTGTGACTGCTATGCATGTAAACTGGGCAGTTTTTCGATTAAAAAAAAAACAATAATCTCTGAATTATTTCAATACTCTTTAAAGTCAATAAATAAAGTACCTTCTGATCGAGCCAACAAGAATATGGCAAAGTATTAAGAAATTTTTATATCCAACGATACGTTTTAAATAGCTCTAACAGATTTGGCATTGTTGCGAATTAAGAAACGGAAAGAAAAAGATGCTGTAACTAAACATCTTATTATATTAATTAGATTAAGGATAGATGCACATTTGAATTACGATTAATTTTATAATCGTTATTCACTTATTCACACTGATATAGACTTGCATAATAGCTGCTTACATAATACTTAAATATAACCAAAATAAGAAGCCTGTTTGCAATATGAATAACTGCATTGAAGTCCTGTGTTTATGGTGTATCGACAACAATGGCATTGTATGGCAAAGCTGGCCGAGATGCTGTGAAGAGCGGGGGATAATACGTATACGTACGTTGCCAATGGCAATATCTAGAGGAGCACACGTAATGTTGAAAGCTGAATGTTGAATATATTTTTGGAGCTCTTTTCGGCTCATTGTTGTTGGTCATACGAGTTATCAGAGGGTAGGGAACATTTTCAGCTTGAGTTGTTGTTGATTTAATTCAAGAGGCAATGCATTTTACAGTCGAGTGTTCATATGAAAAATGTACAGCAATTCGAACCAGGACTTCTGCCCACTTATGCTGCTATCCTTTTTATCAGTGCCATTGTTGTAATGGGAACTGGGGCTAAGGGCTGAGGGTTCAGGATGTCTGTGCTGCCTGCACTTGGGCCAACAATGGACTCTGATAGTCGCTGTTTTTATTATACTTGTTGTTGTTGTTGTTGTTGTTGTTGTTAGTGCTGTTGTAGGTAGAAGTGGCATTGTAACATAATTTCCGTTGAAAATACATCAAAATGCGCCAACGTTGTAATCCAGCTTTGCATGTGTTTGTCTGTCAGCCAGGCCAGAACTCATGCTGTCCCTCTATATCTCTCTCTGTCCCACTCAGTCACTCACACATACACAAACACACACACACACACACACAAACACGAGTAGAATTGCTGTGGTTAGTTAGCATCTGTGTTTATATTTGTATTCGTGTTTGCATTTGTTGCCACACTCACACTAATACACGGACGTTAAGAGGACCGAATAGAGGAAGAGAAAGTGTAGAAAGCACACACATGTCCATCACTTTTGTATTAGTATTTGCTTCCCATTCAAGTGCGTGTGTGTGTGTGTGTATGTGTGTGCATATGTATTTGGCTTTTTTATGAACGCTCGCAACGATTTTTGCCTGCGATTCGAGTATTTGTGTTTGTTCAGCTACTTTTGCGGTTTGTCGCTTTCCGCGTACATTTCAACCACATTTGCAGTCAGTCCGGTTTCAGTTCGCGCATTGGACACATGCCAAAATATGACCCTCCTCTGACACTACCCCGGTGAGTGAGGCAGCCACAACGTTCTAATACCACTTGCTTCACTTGAGTCCACTTTCCAGCGACTGCTCCTAAATGATGGTAAACAATTGCCGCAAAATTAATGCATATTCTCATTGGACTCTCAAATTTCAGTTGGAAAATAATTCGAATTGCACCAAAGGATACCAAATATGCTACTGAATACTGCTTATAAATTATATAAATATCAAATCACTTTCTAGCGGACTTTTTCACACTCTAAATAATCAAAAATAACAGCTTTAACTGCAAATATTCGCATTGAAATCGCAGTGCAGTGAACCATATGAAACGAATGGCTAATTGCAGTGTGCATGGGCCAAAAAGCGATAATGTTGACTAAATTAGAGCAAATTATAACAACAGTTCGATGGTATTCAGAAACTTTGACGTTACACGGGGCGTATGCGCAATGCACAATTTGATGTGCTCGCAATTCAATTAAATGCGCCAAATTGTAGTGCCAAATTAAAGCGAAACTGCAATCACTGAACTGAAATTTAATTGTATTCGATTGGGGGGGTTATTGCCAACATTTGACCCCCTCTCCCTTCGCACCAACCACGCCCACTCCCATTTTCCCGAGGGGCGGCGGACTGCATCACGTATTTATTAGCTGAGTTGCATTGATGAAGGTCGCTCTCGTCCTCCGTCTATCATTCGCTGTTTTCCTCTCTGTCCCCTGTGTTCTCTTTCTCTCACCCTCTCTCTCTCTCTCTCTCTCTCTCTCTCTTCCTCTCTCTCTATCTATAGCAGGTCGTTGATTGACTCACGATTATGCAATAAAACAGCAGACGAGGATACAAGCAACAAGAATGAACATGGTCTGGGACCAGAGACAATACCCAACAGCCTTCTCTGTCTCCCTCTCCTTTACACTGCTGTTCCATCTCATTCTTTCTCTCTCTCTCTCTCTCTCTCCCCCTCTGTCTCTTTTTCTCCCTATGTGTGTCAGTATTTCATTGGCTTTATTTCAACGCCAGCTTTTGAAAAGCTAAAACTTTTTTATGTCCAACTCATTAAAAATGTGCGGCAATCGACTTTCAGCCGACCCCTCCGGTCCAGACCAGCCACGCCCATTTACCGCCTTTGCTTTTGGGAATTTTGTTTGGGATTTTGTTTGCCGTATTCTGAGGATTTTCATGAATGAGCCAGAAGAACCCAGAAGCATCAGAAGCAAACGCCGCGAAACAGAAGAACCCAAATGCAATTTCCAAGTTTTTAATGTGCGAAATTTCTAATTTAAGATTTACGATATTTTTATGTTGAATTACATTTACCACCCACCTCCCCTTGTTAATTCACGTTCTCATTCTTCTTTTCCGTATTTCTTGTGTTATGTTCCTTATGTTCACTCATTTTCATTTCCTGGTGTTTGGCTGTGAATTTCATTTCGCTTCGCTTAGTTTTCAAGTTAGCCTCCGACTTTTTTATGGCATCCTGAGTCTTTAATTGTCAGCCCGTTGTGTTGGCGAGATTGCAGGCCAGATTAACTCTAGGCCCAAAATATGCCCTAGGTCATAGGTCAGTTTAATGCAATTTTATCTACTGGAACTTAATTGACCAACAGATCAGAAGGGAACTCTTTTCTCTCTTTCTCTCTCTCTCTCTCTCTCTCTGGTGGTTGCAGTTAAATAAAATGCGCTGATTAAATTGTTTTCAGCTGACCAATTGACTAAATTCAGTAAAAACTGCAACTTGTTGTTGTTCTCGTTGTTGTTGTCGTCGTTGTTGTTGTTGTTGTTGGCATGAATACGTTACGGAGTTTATGGCTGGTTGTTTATGGTCGAAGCTTGTTGTTTTGGGGTATGTTAACATAGCTACGAGTGAGTTTTCCGGCTGCAGTTTGTTTTGTTGCTGGTAATAAATTTTGTAGGTTGAAACAGATTTAGTTGCAGAAAGAGACAAATATAAAGAATGTGTCAGACAGAGAGAGAGAGAGAGAGAGAGGGAGAATGTCCGATTGCAGAGTTCAGCATAAAATGAATTGTGCAGCGATTGATTTGGGGATTTGCAATACAATTTATTGCTACAATTCAAATGAAAGAATTTTAAATTTCCAAATGCAATTTAAATGCAATTGGCTTCATTCGAGTTTTTCAACCAACTTGTCAGCTTAACTAAAAGTTAAACCGTTAAGTATCAGAGATGCTGTGGAACACGTACAGAACACACAGAGGGGAGAAACCACTTTTGGCCATGCCAAAAAAGAAACCACACAAAAACCGTATCTCAATTGCAATCACTCAAAACAACGGAAATGACGCTTAGCACAACTTCCTGTCGTTCAGCCGGACAAATGGACAACTGGACAAATGGACGAACGCGGCATGCCGAGGACATAGGACATAGGACACAGGACACGGAACAACGCGCAGCTGAAACGTGGCCAAAACCAGCTACAGACTTGGTCGAAAGTGGAAGCTGCTGGTCAAATCCAAATTCATGATGGTTCCTTTTTATCTTTTTCATTTTTTGGCATATTTGTCAACGCTGTTTCCACTGTAGCATTAGTGCCACGCCCACCGTGCGCCATACACTTGTCGCTGGCCACTGACTGGCACATTCAAGTGCAATTTGCTTGTAATGCGAAACTATGCCATTTTGGCACGGACGCGATCCCCAAACAGGCAGCCAACAACAACAACTCGAATAACGAACAGCGAACAACTTACAACGAGTGTGGGCCGAGATAGATAGGAAAAGTTGCAGCTGGCATCGTCTGCATACAAACATGACACGTTGCCACACTTGGGCCGCACTCGTGTGTCCACCTGTGTTGCAGCTTCACCAGCTTCAACCAGATTCACCAGAAGCTGGCAACCGATGTGACAGCTCCTGCTGTGTATTCCACACTATCTGTAACCGAATGTATACGTATGTATGTATCTGTATCTGTATCTGTATCTGCATCGGTGTATCTGTTACTGCCGGTTTTGCTGTAAAGTAGCCGAAGTGGCAGCCAGAAATGCCGCTTGCCAGACGTGGACGTGTAGACAACGAACAGACAGACTGACAAGCGGCATTTGATAATGTCAGAACGAAAATCAGCAACAGCAACTGGAATGGACACCTCGAGTCAAGAGAGGAACACCACAATCCCAAACTCGGTCAAGCCTACACAATTGCACGTTGCGATTTCAGTAAATGGCAACCGGCAACTGGCAACCGGCAACTTGCAACACGACAAGCTGCAACTGTTGCCGAGGCGACACCGTCTCATGTGGGTTTCAAGTGCACGTCAAGGGTTTTGGCCTTAGGCTGAAGTCGAAACTTTCACTGTGTCTGATGAGTTCTGCTTGCCGAGCAGTTTAATTAGTTTTAGCTGAAGTTGTAAACGCTTTTTCTAATTGCCTTCGGTATTTCTCTTTCTTTTTTTTGTCTTTACAGAACAGTTTCACATCTTTGTGGGCGATTTGAGTGCTGAAATTGAAACGCAACAGCTTAAGGATGCATTCACGCCATTTGGAGAAATATCGTAAGTATACTCATTAACTCATTCAATATTTAAATGGACATTAAGGTTCAGCAGCAGTTAGGTCAAATCTAAAGTGTATCTTTGATTCATTATGCTCTCAGTTAAGGACGTTTAGTCCGCTTAATTGCTTTTTCATGGCAACTGGGGACTGACTGGCAATTCGTTAATAAACAGAAATGGGCCATGAGTCTAGTCTAGCCGCTTTTGGCCAGCCATCGATTCACAGCTTGGAATGGGAGCGCATTAACTTCAATCAAAGTACAGTTTGCGGCACTTGTGCAAATTATTAAATAAACAAACAAACGGCGAATGAAGTGCCCCAGTCGAAGCTCTCGCATAACCAGCAGCAGAAGCAGCAGCTTTATTTATGAATAATTAGCAAGCCGAGGGGCCTCCGTCCAGGCAAACTGAACCGTTGAATGGCCAAGTTATTTTTTGTTTTTCCTATTTGCTTTCTTCATTTTTTTTTTTTGCAGGCATAGAAAGCTCAGCTCGAGCAGCGGGGCAATAAATTAATAATTTAATTTTCGACTTTTTGTTTGAGCCGACAACAACAAAAATGCAATAGCAATAGGAACCGGCAGCCGGACTCTGGCGAGATGAAAACCGCAAGCTACGACGCGGCAGCAAACAAAACGGGCCAAATGTGCCCAAAAAAAAAAGAAAAGAAGAGAAAAAGGAAAATAATATCGGAGAGTGGGGCAAGTGAAAGCAAATAAAACCTGATTTATTCGCCAACGCTTTTGCCACACCCACTCATCCCTAGCCTGAGCACCTCCCCACTCTTCTTCATTCTACTTCTACTCCTTCTCCTCCTCTATACACAGGTCAGAGCTGCTCGTTGTCGTCGCTCTGGGAAGCCCCTCTTAATTTGAAGCGTGTTTCGCTGGCTTTTCATTTGCCACTTTCTTAATTAATGAGCAGCAGTTGCTGGAGCAGCATCAGCTGCCCCCTAGCCACGCCCCCTTGCACCTGTACCGCCTCCCTCCAAGTTGTTTGCGCTAATTTCTTTGAGATTTTGCAAACGGCAGCTACAAAAGTTGAACTCATTTGGGCCAATTCTCTGTCAGCCACTATTTATTTATTTAACATTTTATGGGCCAGGCCTTTTTAAGTTTTCCTTTCCTTTTACACAGATGCCACTTGCTCATTAGGCCGTCGCCACGCCCGAGTCCCGAGGCCCGAGGGCCAGCAAATAGTTAAATTTTCCGCGTGTTTATTTTTGTGAACGCAAATCTACGAAATAATTACATTTTTCATTTGCACCTCAAGTGGCTGCCTGGGGGGCCAAATGGGCTAACCGAAAGCTGCAACGACGTTATTTGCTTCTTAGCATCTTGAAGGACGACAGAATCCTTGTCGTCCTGCTCCTTGACGCCGTTGTCGATGTCGAAGTCGATGTCGTTGTCGTTGTCGTTGTCGTTGTCGTCATCCTTCGCATCTTCCTCGTTGTCGTCGTTGTACTTAGTCGTAGTAGTCTCTGGCTTTAGCTTTTAATTTATTGCTCTTTATGTTTTGAGTGCCCGCGTGGGAAATAATCGCAAATGTGCTGGCGCTGCCAGCGTCGCAGTCGGCAGCTCTGCTCTATGTTTTACCTACTTTTCATCAGGTTAACAACACTCATGGGTAGATTTTTCATTTAGTTGCGCATAAAGAGCAAAATTTATACAACAATTTAGCTCAGCGCTCGCTCGCTTTGCTCTCTTCCGTCCTTCTCTACCTCCCTTCCTTTGCATGTTCCCTTCCCCTCTTTCCTCGTCCCATTTTCGCTTTTCTACTTTTTTTTAATTAACTGAAAGTTTCTTTTGCATACACTTTGTATCCTTGCCAACAGAAACAAAAACAAAAGCAGCGAGATGGAAAACTTAATAAATATAGATGTGTGTGAAGACATATGTGGGCTGTGTGTGTGTGTATGTGTGTGTGTGTGGTTTGAAGTAACGACTGTCGAGACGCAACTCATGTAAATTTATAATGCCTTAAACTTTTTGCGGCTTTTCCGTTGCCATGAAAGTCATTAGAAAATTTCCATGGAATTCTAAATTTAATTTCACAAATGCAAAACAAATTGATTTTTGTGAAATGCAGTAAATGTGATTCGCGATTTCGATTCATAGCGAGGAAAATGAATTGACTTATAGCAATTAAATTGCATAAGATACTTTGTTTATTATAGTCTGATACTTTGTTAATTGAATTGAGACAAAGATATTGTGGTATCCTACCTAGTTCATATGGACCAAATGTCTTTGGCCATTTACTGCCACAAAGAAGTCTCGGTCCCTTTGATATGGTTAATAAATAATTCGGGGTACTCAATGAAATTTGAGCCGAATGAAACAAAGACCAGACATTTGGCTGACTTGTGTCAGCAATTAGGCAAACCAATCGTTGGCCAGTCGCTTTGAGGGCATAAAACTGAAATTCAATTATTCGCCTTTGGCGATCCTTTGGCAAATTACCGCTGATTGTGAGCCCCATGAACTCTGCGCATATTCGGATTGATGCAACGGACTCAAGTATCGACAAGACTGTCTTGGGGGCTATACTGTTGATTAATTACATGCAATATATTTATGAGGCCCTTGGGTCAGTTCGCATATATGGTAAGTATATAGAGGCGTGTCATAAATAAGCCCATCGAGGGGAAAGGGAGGCACAATGGCAGCCTTGATTAGTATCAGAAGCTTATCAAATTGTGACCTCTCTTTTCATTATTAACAGAGATTGTTGTTGTTAGCTCGCATACTTATGCATTAGTTAAGAGTCATTATAATTGAATTACATTTTTCTGTAGAATATTCTTGTGGGCAACTGCCTCATAATTGGCAACCGCTGTTTGCTACATGTTATTCTTACTGTTATTGTTATTTGTTTTCAACAAAAGGCTTAACTCGGCTTTTGTGCAAAAGTTTGCAGCATATTTCAAAATTCGAACCGCTGGGCAACACAAGAATCAGACAAAACACACACAAAACACACACAAAACTTGCGCCTTTTTAGCCAACAATAGGGTAGACACAAGTAGTAAGTACGTGCCAGCGTGGAAAAGAAAGCAAATCGGGAAGATAATAGTTGAATGGGACTTCCCTTCGTCTCGCCGTGCCATTCTTTTTTATGGTTAGTTTTAATGATACTTGAGAAAGTTTCGATTTCGGCTATGCTCCCCGCACCTGTCGAGATCGCTGGCGTTGACATCATTACGTTGATTTTTCTTGGCAGTCCTATATTCCTAGCACATAGGTGCACAGTTCGACGCAGCTTAGGCAAGAACTCTCTCAATTGAGGCGATGCTGAAAATGAGCAAAACTTTCAACTTAATCTATTCAAAAAGTTGACTTTGCTGCTGTTTCATAAACTTCAAAATGCGCTTGTGCACGTCGAGCAAGTTGCCAGATGTTGAAAGGGGCAGACCGAACGGAAACCAATGATCGGCGACAAGTGGGCGCCAAGCGTCTGATGGAGCTACTGCTGCATCCACTTCAAAAAACGGAAGTGGAAAATGGAAAATGAAAGAGAAAACTTGTACTCGTCGTCTGCTAAGTAGGCGTTCGGCTTTTGTCACGAATGCCGCGAATGACAAATCAAAATCGCATTCAAATGCGACGCGGCGTGCAGCGGAAGTTAATGCGAAAAACTTTTGCCCCAGAGCCCGGCACAATCAGTCAGCCCAGAGGCAACTCCACTTACTGTGACTTCGACTTTGACTTTGACTCCTTCTCCTACTACCCCTCATGGTAATCTCGGTGTGGTGTGAAAAATGAGTCTTGGGACTTTTGTTGCAGCAAGCGAAACGCAGAAACCACAAAAGCCAGACACTTTTTCACTCTGCCTGCAACAATTTATATTTGTTGGCAAGTGTCAAAGTTATTCTATCTTGAGAAAAGGAAATCACATCTATACATGTGGCCTCGACTTCATTAAATGCAAATTAAACGCTCTCGAGACCCAAAAAACGAAATAATATAAAAACTGTCAGGCATTAAATTTTTGAAATAGGCTAAACAGGCTGCCGTGTAAACTTTTTAATATAATTTTAATGGTCGCTCGTTGAAAAGTTTTATTTGGGACCGGGCGAAATCATTAAAAGCCAAAACGATTTCCATTTTCAATTTGTTGACAATTTTGTATCAATCGACCCAAACTCGCCTAATGCTTAGATAATAGAGAACAGATTCAGGTCGGGTGTTTGCAACATAAATTTATTTTATTTACTTTAGACTTTTTGTTGTCGCAGCCACAAAACAACACAGAACAGCACAAAAGTTGGCTCTGGCGACAACAACTTTTCACATAAAATGCGCATTAATTCATTAAAATTGACAAAAAGGCTAAACACGAGTGCCAAACATGGTTGACTGCCTTTTGGTTAGCACTGTGCCAACTTCTGCGCTTACTAACTGAGCTGACTGACAAACTGACAAACTGACGAACTGACAGACAGACGGACTGACTGTTTTCCTGGCGAGTTGGTAAGAGAAGAAGTATTCAGTTGTGCCTCGGGGGGGAGGCTCAGTAAACGGCTCTCAGTTGGCGAGCCAAACAATTTGCAAGGCGCCACGCCCCTTGCCCCGCTGTGTGTTTCTGATATATATATATATATATATATATATATATATCGTATATATATATAAATAAAAGTGCTTCTGTGCGCAATGAAGAGCCTGACGATGGGGCAACGTCACCATTTAAAATTAAATCAACAGCATAAAATGGGGAGTGGATAAAGAAAGAGGGTGGCAAAGGGGACAGCTGCGGCTGCGGCTGGAGCAACTTTTTTATCGCGCCAACAAAGCAGCAGCAGCAGAAATTATGCTGCAATGAAGACGACAATTTTTGGCTGCCATTTAAAATGGCACTTTTCGCTCTCATCCCCCATATCTCTTTACCCCTCTCTGTATTCATCCAACGAACTCGCATTGCGCCTGTCATTTGCAGCCAGCGCGGCACAAATTGAATTTAAGTGCAGTTTTGGCTTTGGCTTTGCCACAGCCTCGTCTCCGTCTCCGTCTCCCTCTCCGTTTCCGTCTCCATCTCAGACCGCTTCTTAGCCTGGCTCGAGCCCAATGTTGAGCCGCTGCCAAATGCGGCTCAGAAGGAAAAGAGAACGGATCTTTTGGGCCCAACTCGTGCCGCACATATGTTGCAAGTTTATCACTGAGGCAAATAAAAATGTTTGAAATTTTTGCTGCTCAGCTCGACTATCAACTCTGCTGGCCTTGCTCTAAACTTTTTGGCTACAAATTTATTGGCAATAAATTGACTGCCATTAAAGTAAGCGCCGGGTCGGGCCGTGTCGACTGGATGGCGGAGGCAGGGGCAGGGGCATAAAAAATAGCTGCCAACGCATAAATCCCCAAAATAATTTGACACAATGAGTCACACAGATTGAGTGGCCCACTTTATGACGAGGCCGAGGCCTATGCGTCCTGCGAACTGCCTGCTGAGCCGCAGGTGCAATTTCGACACGGAAATGTAATTTTAAAGCACTCAGCTAAGGTTGACAACAAAAAAAAGAAACGCTAAAGCCAAAGAAATAAGAAAAAAATTAGCAAGCGCACAAAAGGAGACTTACAATGTAATATAATCATGGACCAATAGAGACTGACAAGGCGACAGATTCAGAAGCTGTACTCGGAGTCGGAGTCGGAGGTGGAGTCAGGTGTGGCGTCCATGAAGAGTGGACGCCATTGAATGACACTCTGTGGCGCCCCATAGAACCAGGACAGACAACATTCCGAGAGGAGCTGTCATTCGTTGTCCTGGCAGCAAACAAGAACAAGAAAAAATCTAATCAAAGCTAATCCAACAAAAGCGAATGACGGCCAATGTCAAGAGCCTTTTGTTTGCCCAAAGTGGCGTAAGCGCTGAAATTTGCACAGCTGCGGCGTGGTAACTACGCAGAGAGAACATTTATTTAAAATACAAGCTATAAAATGAGCTGCCCGCCCTTGTGTCTCTACTTTGCTTTCTCTCCGCCTGCCGCCTGCCGCCAGCCACCAGCCGCCAGCCGCTTGCCGAATGAACGACTGTCGAGTGCCGTGTAATTGCAGCACAAAGGTGGTGAGGAGAAGGACTGGGAAAGTGGGAGAGATTTAAATGAATTTGATTTACGTTTTTAAAGCCAAATAAACGCCTTTCAATTAAGTCCAAAGCGTCAGCCACAGTCGCGACCCTGTGCGGCAGCCATCTGCGTTCCCCAGCTTTGTCCAGCTTGTCGTTCTGCGTCCTGCGTCCTTCATCCTTCATCCGTCGTCCTATTGACTTAGCAGTGGTGTTGACAACGCTGACGTTGGTTTGCCATTGGTTGCCATCCGGCAAAATACTCGAAAAACCACCGCAAACACCTAGCAAGCATTCATTCAACGGCACGGTGACCAGCACTTCCCTGCCCCCTTCCCCCTTTCCGCCTTTCTCATTTCCCTTACCCGCTCACGTTTTGCATACAACACTCATACGCCCCGTTGCCTCGATTCGTTTGTCGTTACGTTTTGTACGCTGTACGCTTTGCTCGTTGTCATTTTGTAAGATAGAAAGGTGAGAGAAATAGGGGAAGGGAACAGGGGTAAGGTTGTATGATTGTATGGGAAGAGGGGGTGGGGAGGGAGAGCCATGTTCACTGATTTCACTTGCAAATTAATGAGAAATTAGAGACAACGTTTTGGGGCAGAGCGAAAACGAACGTTGCCACCGCTAGCCGCTGTCAAAGTCGTAAAAAGAACATTTGTGCTAATTTAGGAAAAGGCAAATTTGGACAGGACTTCATTACGGGCACGTAACGGCATTGGCATTGCCTTCTTGTTTTGATTGATTGAATTTGTGTGGGCCTTTCCCCAGACCTCAATCCTCAATCTAACAATAGGTGCTCCTTCGAGGGGTCACTAATACATAGAAACTTGAGTATACGAGAGTATTTAAATTATTTTCTTGTATAGATTAATATCAATTTGATGTCTTTTTGGCATTGGCATTTGCATAATGGCTTTTTGATTTCAAATTGTTTAGAGTACTTTATCAAATGAGAAGAGGCAACAGGAAATGGAATTGAGGTCTTAAAGCAATGGCTTTAAATAATTTCCAGTAATTGAATTTAATTGAACCAATTGCCAACGCATTGGAGTGTACTTCCAGAAGCCAAGCCCATGTGCGTTGTAATTTTAGATTAATTTGCATATTGAAAGGCATGACATGCGGTACAACTGAAACAGTTACCGAGTGACATGTTTGTACTTTGTCAAAACAGTGACGAACCGATTAATTGCGTTAGATTACACGGGCATACACAGGCAGAGGCCTGCACAGACATGCACAGACATGCACAGACATGCAGAGAGGCACGCATAGACACGCCAACACACGCATACACTTAATTTGTGCTTTGAGTTAATTTCATTTCTTCGTTTTGTTATTGCAAAACACACGACGAAGAACATGGCATTCACATGGAATGAAATTATAATTGAGCAGTCGCAGCAAAATCCTCGAGCGCACGCGCTCTACTGAAATCACCCAGTGTATATGATGGTCAGGGGAAGGGAGAGTGACGATGGGGATGGAAATAATGGAAATGAGGCTGTGAGAGTGTATGTGTTTGTTCAGCTAAATAGCTATGCATGCCTAATGTCTGTATTCAACTGGGCATGAACTCTGCCCCCAGCTCTGGGCATGACCGTAATTACAGACATGCGAGCAGAGGCAAAAGCAGCTCCCTCGTAACGCCCACTGAACATTTGCTGGTTAATAATCAACTTACACACATCTCAACATGCTAAACAGCTCCAACTCCCACTCTGCCCCTTTCTCTCTAATAGATAATGCCGCATTCTTTCTATCACATGGCCACGCGCTTTTTTTTATGATTAAAGTAGCAAGAACATAAAAATATGTGAGTGCTATGCCTGTGTGTTTGTTGTGCTCAAATTAATTAAGCAAAATTAGAAGAAGGAAAAACACAACAAGCTGAAAACAATGTAGAAAAAACCACTTGAAATTAAATAAAATCCCCAACAATTTGCCAAGGGTCGCAACTTGAGACACAAGCAAAACTGAACTCATTCCTACTTCATGTTTCCATTGCCTTTCCACACCCAATCCATAACAAGGTGACATTTGCGTAATTGTGGCCCAAGCTGTTTCTGTGTAATTAGCAAATTTAATTTGATTTCACACCACTGTCTTCTATGACTTTTCAGGGAAACTCATTACAAAAACGACTCCCAGAACATTACATACATAATTGACATGAGTTCAAACAAGTAAATTACTTCCGAGAAACCGCTTTGAATATCAAGTAATTTCAAATTCCAGAAATTATATTGTTTATAACCTAAGTAGCTTAAATGTGTGATAAAATAATATATATCAATTCTACTTTCTTTATCTCAGATATTCTCACTTTCATATATTTTAATATACTTTTTAAATTCTTTACATTTTCCGTGTAATGCATTTTAATTTATTGCATATGATTATTAATAAGTAAATTCTATTAAACTTTCTTTACACCATCGAATCATGAATGAACTTAAATTCAAACTCAAGCCAAAGGATCTTGAAAGTCAGGTTAAAGGTAAAGCCAAAGATCACACGCAAAACCCTCTGCCGAATCGCTGACAAATTCGTTTAGGTTTTCTGCAGCTATGATAAAAATATTTGAACATGCAACAAAGCTGTTTTTCACAGCTGTTCAAGTTGGCTCACTCACACATTCAAATTGTATTCAGGCTTAAAAGTTACCTTTCAAAATGAAATATAGCCGGCATATACTATACTACAAAGTATAGGGGAGCTGGGTATATGTATATCTTGGGTTGCGGCGTTGTCACCAATGTCAAGACAGCTGCCAACTGCCGGCGGCCAGATGATGTTTGATTAATTGTTGATTTATCGCAGACAGACAAACAGACAGACGGACGGACAGACAGATAGAGAGAGAGAGAGAGAGAGATGTACGCAGAGCGACGTAGCTTAGGCATATCACGTATACGTACTCACATTTATAAACCCAAAGGAAGGACATGGCAGACTCGTATGAATAAAACAGTCAAGTCGAGTGAAGATATTTGCCAAATGGCATTAAATTTATTTTCCAACTTTAGCGCAGCTGTAGAAAACATTGAGGCAGCGTTAGGTGGCAGCAGCAACAATGTGGCAGAGTGGCAGTAGTAGCAGTTCATTGGCATCTTGCAACAGCTGCTAAGCATCCGCATAAAAGAGGGTCAGAGTGCTCTTTGTTGTACCGTAAAGCGGATGAGCTGTGTTTGTCCAAGCTGTAAGCTGAGCAACTGAATGGGAGAGAAAAGCTAAACTTGTCGCCTTCTTTTCCTTTTGTTTGACTCCAACAGAAGCGAACTGCGATGAAGTCATCTTGAACTGTTGAAGTTTCGCAATGCCAAACAGTTTTCAGCTTTCAGTTTTCAGTTTTCTGTGCTGAGTCCTGTTTCCTTTCGGCAATGTCAAACCAAGTCGTGTGCCAGAACAACACCTCTTGAGTAATTATGTGCGCCAATGCTCAGGTCGAAATCATGTTGTGTATTTCCGTAGCAATTTCGAAATTTTAAACTTGTTAACAGCAAATTGAAGTCATTTCCTGCGGCAACAGCAGCAGCAACAACAATGGCATGGACTCCCGCTGCAGGCAATGGCAATATGTTGAAGGTTTGCTGCCGTCGTTGTTGCACCAAATAAATGAGAAAACCGCAAAGTGCAGCAACAAAACAAGAAAAGAAAAAAAAGAAAAGAAAAAAAAAAGAAGAGAGAATGCACAAAAAGGCAAAGGCAAACCCAAAGACCAAAGAAAACAAAATGCCAAAAAGGTACAAAAGCGGAAATAAATGCAGCAGGCAGCAGGCAGTCAAAGGGGGGCAGAGACAGGGCGGGGGAAGAGACAGAGACAGAGGCACAGGCAGAGGCAGTCAAGGCGCAGCCAGGACTCACAGGCGGACACAGGATAACCTGTTGACCACGTGCATACTGCAATTTCAAACACACACACACACACAGTAGGAGTATAAGGAGCAGCAACTTTTCGGCAAAAGTGCCAAGAAAATTGCATTTTCCTTTGGCAAAAAAATAAATAAAACTGAAGAAACGAAAAACATGAAAAAGGTAGCAAAAGGCTGCTGAGAAATAAACTCGAGCGTTTTGTGCTTGTCGGGCAAGTGAAATGCGCTCATCGCGTGCCGTGAATGCAATTTTCGGAGTAACCCAACAATACAATAACAACAACAATAACAACAACAACAATAACACCCTCTGTGCACTGCAGGGTGTCAAATGGAGTGGGGGAGCGGGTAGTGGAAGGGGCTGCGGCTGAGGCGACAAATGCAATCTACAAACAATGAAATGAATTGTCAAGTGCAAACATGTCGCTGACGTGCAATTGCAGCAACGTCGTCGTGCCCCTTTCCCTGTGTATGTTGCAACGAGCAACAAGCTTTCATTGGCTACAATTGCAGTCAGCAATACTGCTTCTGCTCCTCTTCCCTCCCCACCCATCCCTTTCCACGACGCAGCAGCTGCAGATTCACACCCATTGCCTGTTTTCGCGATGCCAGTCGAAATTTGTTTTGCATGCGTTTGGCAGTTAAAAATCAACGTGGCAAGAGTGTTCCCTGTTGAATGTTGCATTGCGAGTGTGCAACAAATTTAACACTAAACGATGGGGCATACAAATGCCAGCTTGTTAGGCACTTCCGTCACTCACAACACAAAACGCTTAAAACTCGACCAAACCAGTCACATCGGAGCAATCAAATAAACCTATAAAAAACAACTAAGAGAAATCAAACGACTTGAAAGTCTTCTCAGGCCAAAAAGGGGAATAAAAACGGTCAAAACTTTTATGACACTGCAATTTCGCTCGAGTTGTTTGGTTGTTATTGCAATAGTTGTTGTTGTTCTCGTTGTTGGGAGACGTTTAAGAATGTCTGGAGTAGCCTTAAGTTGACGTCCTGTTGCTCGTTTTCCATTTTGACTTGGCTGAAGATTTATAGCACTCACTGTACCCGTACAGACCGTACTGGCCAAGTTTAGCGGATATCCGTTGTTGACACGCCAAAACAGTCCAAATGTATTGGCCTTGGCCATGCTGACACTCCAAGAAGGATATAGTTCTTAGCTCTTAAGTTATTCAACATGGACAGCATTCGAATACGAAATCAATTGAAATAAGAAATGGTGCGACTTCTGAGCATTGCATTTTACCACCAAACATTTTGTTCTGCCTTACAGTATCGAATTCTAAGGCAATAAATGTAGCATACTTATGAGCATACTCTCAGGCTCTTGAAAAGATCTTTATCTTTAACAATTTTTCTACTATTGGGTTATAGAATGTAACCTGAAAATTCTTTGTATACCATCAATTATTTAACAAGAAAATCCATTTTATCAATTTATTCTAAAAAAAATAAGCATGGGAAAATGGAAATATAAACAGAACATTCTCTTACCCTAATGTCACTTCTCTAGCTCTTTCTCTGAGCGAACATTTCTTTCGTTTCTTAGCAGCCCTCTCTTCTATACACAATTGTTGCTCAACATTGACATTTTTGGTCTTTTGTTGTTTTGAACTTTTGTTCAGTTTCATTTCATTTCTTTTCAAAAACACTTTTTTCTGTTATCCTTTTGGCATATATAGGACATTGACATGCCCATTTTTTACCGAGCTGCGTCAACAATAAACAGTAGAAAGACCCTACTTATGGCTACTACGAGTATAACAAACATCAGCAAACAAAATGTGATTTATCATTATTTTTTCCGTCTTTTATGTTATATTTTTCTGTTTATTTTTGGGAACGAGTTCAACCTGTCTGACTGCCTGCCCACCAATTGAATCAATTTTCAATGATGTCATTATTAAACTGCAATGGCAGACATGACTATAAGCATGTGCTTAAGTGTGTGTGTGAGTGAGTCGGACACTCACACAACAATTAACACTTGGCCATTACTTCCATTTGCGGCATGTTAATTTGTTGCCACATCAATTGCTGTTACCAATATGCGAGGCACATTCTCGTAGTACACAGCACACACAGAACACACATGAATGGCAGTGGGTTTGGTTGTATCTGTGCCTGAACCTTTGACTGTCTGTGTAACAATCTCACCGACAGCTGACGCTGTTGCGGTTTACAGCTACAACTATTACAACAACAGCAAGAATAACAACTACAGCAACAACAACAGACTGCTGACAATTGCCTGACACTCGGCAGCTGGTTTATTTGCCACACACACGTGGACAGAGAATACAACGTACATATCCGCACTCAACCGCCCACTGATTTAGTCAGGCCAAGTCAGAAGCAATGGCTGTGGCAGCATCCCATCAGTTGGCATTTGGGCTGAGGAGGAAGAGGGGGCGTGGCATAGGTGGAGAAGGCATAGGTGGAGAAGGCAGGCGCCAGCTGAGCAGTTGAACAATAACGCTTGAGTGATTATGCAATTGACAGCTAAATCAATCAATGATGTCAACTACATGCCGACAACGGCCAAACCAAACTCACACACATACAAATACCCACACACACAGCATAGGCAAACATACAACAACCATACTCAATATTTATTTCTACGTTTTGTGCGACAACACAACATCACACACACTCGCACACACACAAACACTGATAGGCAATGCCCAACTTGCTTTTGACATTTTCAATTTTTTATGACGAAACTCGAAATTGGTACAAGTTTTTTTTTTTTTGTTGCTCTCACTTCAATCAGTTATTCAATATATATATGTATATATATTTCTGGAATATAAGCATTAAATTTTAGTGCAATTTCTAAATGTTAAAAAAATATGCGTGAAAATGTAACAAATTAACCGTCCTTTAATATGGCCAAAACCAATTCAATTTCAATACCAAAATTATGACAAATTTTTGACAACAGTCAAGATGGAGACTTCGACTCAGAGACGAGACTGAGGAGCTCACATATTTGTCAATTTTTGGCGCTGATTGCCAGCAATCGTCGACTTGACAAATGGCCAAAACGCCAACGCACGTCGCATTCCCAATCGCATTGTTTGCCCAACCAAAAAGAAAAGCAGCAGGAAAAACCGTCAGATGATAGATACTTTCTTTCCTTTCGTTTCTTTTTTAATGGTCCGGCAAGCAAACACAAGCGACACGCACAGCTTCTTCTTCTCATCCGGTCGTCTCCTGTATGTGCCTTGTTTTACCGCAGTTTCCTTAGTATCGATGACGTTTAATACGTGTATGAATATAATGAAGTTTATGCTTTCGTTCACACGACACGACACGAACGAACACGACACAAGAGACGAGTCTACACTCGTAAACATGCAAAGCAGTCAGTCAATCAACTCAAACCCCAAAATCATACGAGTATTCGTATCCCGAAATGTATACAGAAACTTATGTACATCTACCGAACGGAAGTGTTCGCTTTGTGCTCTACGACTATTGGCTGTAAAATATTTATAAGGTATGTAAGCTATCAAGTAGATAATTCTGGTTCTGAGGGAAATGCGGTATAAAATGTGAAATATAGCTTACGAAGTGTTGATATCGTTTTACGATAGAGAAATAGACAATTCTTAAGTGAGTGGATGTCAGAAGATTTCAAGAATATACATAAATATATATGAATAAGATTTAGAAAGGCATAAAAATTATGAATATGCGATAATATTATAATTGCTTCAGTGCCTTAATAGTAAAAACTCAAAGCTACTTTTGGTTAATTGATAGTTTGATACAAATACTAATTGATATATCAAGTAATTATCTCCACAAAAGTTTATTAACAAACAAAAAAACTAGACAATATAAATAATAAAGCTATCTTTCCACTCATATATAGAAAATATACACGATACAAATTATAAGATACTTTATTATACTTCTGCAGATAGATACATAAGCTACTTGATATACGAGTAGCTATGATCTATGAACAAATCCATCATTTTATCAATTAAATACACTTGAACACAATGCAATTTAATCCTGTACTGTGTTTTTCAATTTCCACTAGAAAATAAGTATGTATAGTCTACGCGTTTGTGTGTATCTTTATCTGTTTCTATATTTGTGTGTTTGTGCTATTTGTGGCGTATCATCAATTATGGCAAACGGAAGTTACATTCCTGTATATGTTGTGTTTTCATCTTGTTTAAAAAAAAAAAAAACAAACAAAAGCAAAACAACAGAAGGCTGACTCTTGATTGAGATTTACCAAGCGTCTGCGGTGAGGGATTTCCATGGAGATGGAAAAGCAGAAGGAGTTGGGTATGGGATGTAAGTAGGAAAAACAAGGGAAACCCAAACAGTGATTGTTTTTGCTATCATTGAATAATTGATGCTTTGCAGGAGATGAAAGGCAAAACAATAACATAGCTAATATAAATTATTTAAATATTATTAAAATAACAAACGGAAACTCGCGCAGTTATTTCCGATTGCCCTAGAACGCGGTTTATGTAAATCAATGTACGAGTACTCGTCTCATCGTATGTGAATATTTTAAAAATCTGCTCGAGTGCGAACATCTGTTGGGAATCTAAAAAATTTCTATCTACAGTCAGTGCGAGTGGGAGAGATGAAGTTGAAGTAGAGTTCGAGTAAGGACAAATCATCGTTGTTGCATTTGGAATGTGAACCGAGAGTTGGTTTTGCTTTCATGCGAACACTCACTCTCCATTTATGAAATCCATACGGTTCTGGTTGCTCTGTCTATAGATCCGGCTGCAGGCTGCCAGGTGGGGGACGGCACGAAGAAGGAGAAAGGGCTTCAGCCTGTCGGCACATTCATATATCGTGCTTCAATAAAAAAATATTCAATATGTATTTCTAACCTGAACACAACGAGGGAATTGGAGCTTTGCAGTTGGCATTGTTGTTGCTGGATTAACAGGCTGTCCTTCATGCAGGATGCCAGCACCGGCAAGGATTTCTCTGTGTATTTTACAGCGTATGCTCTGCGGCTAAAATTACAGTTAAAGCTGAAGCTGTATCTGAAGCCCTTGTGGAAGCCCCAAGCACTGCAAATTCCTATAAATACAAAATACCAAAAATTGCTGCCAAACTCCGGCAACGAACTCTGAGTTGTGGATGCCTGGAAGCTGGGAATGCGATTGAAAGTATAACATAAATATTTTGCCAATACAAAATGCTTGCCACAAAATTATAGACCAAGAGAATGCGCCACAAATACTCAAAGTTGGCGTTTGACTTTTGTGTGTGTTCTAAAATCACAGAACATTCGATATGAAATGATTCTACAGCTCTCAGATTTCAGCTTCAGCTTCAGTCGACATCTCTGGCGTCTGCAGTTAATGAATGAAGCTGAAACTAAAACTAGAACAGAATTCGACTGACAGCTGCACTCGTTCATTAGACAATAAGCCCAGTTGGGGCAGCTGCAATGCGATTTTCGACCCCAGCCAAAGATAACAGCCACGTGCAGATAATCAGCGCCAAAAAAAGGTGAACATTGTGTACGGGGAGAGACAAAACAATACGAGAAAAGCTGCAAAAGGAATGCTGAAAAATCATCTGCAATACACAGAGCTTAAGCAACGATGAACAGACTGACCAAATGCGACGACAACCGGGCAAACAGACAGACCGACAGACCAACAGACGGACGGACCGCAAAACGAATGCAACTCGAAGCCCTCAACTGCTGGCTTTTGGCCTCAGCCCCCGACCCGACCCTGGTTTGTGGGTCCGGCTCCGGCTCTGTCTCCGTCTCCGTCTCCGGCTCCGGCCCTGGCTTCATTCCGGATCGCCTCTCGACGTTGCAAAAGTCAGAAGCATAAAATCCGATAGCTTCCGCTAAGCTAGCTTATTCAAGCGTAGGTAGGGCTAATAAAACATTTCTAAGGATTTCGCTAGGATTTCACATAGCGCATCCTTGCACATTCCAAATGCGAACTCAAACAGAAACTAAAACTGAACGTGAGCTCGATCCAGTTGCTGCTGAAGGTGGCAACTGCTTGTTGCACTTCTATCTCATCCTCTATCTTTACAGTTTTTGTAGCATGCAACTGTTAAGGATTTCACTTGACGCTGTAAATTATTTCCTAATTAGTTGGGCTGACTTCGTTTAATGAATGATGCAACAATTGAAGTGGAGGCCAAGTAATGCTGCCATTTGAAGCAAGTGGTTAGTTATCTGCTTACCACATCTGCGCCTCCCTTCGATTGCCACAAATTCAGGCATTATAATCGGAGCACTCGCTATGAGTATTTAAAGAACAAAGCTTTATTTTATTTTTATTGCCGTTTGTCCTTTGTCGTAGCTGCCGCCGCTGCACTTATCTCAGGCAACTTTCGCACAAAGCACAGAATGGCTACAAACAAATTCAAAGCCAGTTTGATGCTTATCCTTAATGATGCAGTAAAATGTATCTTTCGTTTTTTTTTCTCTTCTTCTGCTTTTGCTTGGCGTCTTTTTCTGTGTTCTCGCTTGCCACTGGACACGCCGGCTTTGAGTTGCGCAGTTTAAAGGCAAAACTTTGCCCCTCGACTCCTCGACACGAAGCAATCAAACTTTTGCCGGCAAACTAAATGCCTACGAGTAAAGAAAAATACGATTTGTCCCCGACAGTTCTTAAGTTCGCACATTCAGATAGCTGACACAGGCTCACTTTTAATTGCTGGCAGTGCTCATCTATCAATAAAACTATAGACGATGCGATATGGCATGCAAATCAAATTACGTATACGCCGCGTCTGCCGGAGTTTCCCTTTGTTTTGTGGGGATTGCGCCAAAAAAGGGATAACGAGCTAAGTTGTTACAAGTTTTTAATAGAGCAAAGCAGCTAAAGTATTTTGTGAAAAACACTACTCGACTAGCAAACACCCTGTAGTTAAATATATAAATATACTATATCGCAAACATAACATTATAACGTTCTGACTTTCACATACATGTACTTCAATTTATAATGCACTATTTTTTGCTACGGGGTATAACAAAGAACTTTAGTTGCAGCAGCTACACAAAAGGCAACTGCGAACAGACTCCTGACTCAGTTTTATGTGGCATAGGCAGCAAACTGCCGCATAAACTGCTAAAAAGATGATGAATTTTCAGCACAGAACGACGGCGACTCCATAAGCTTGTCTGGCTGCCCTCCTTAGATCCCTCTTCCAATCCCTGGCCCAGTTCTTCATAGTGAAAGCTACTCACTTCTTTGTCGGTTGTCGGCGCGTAATAAACAAACTTTTGAGCAAAGTTTATTTCACTATTTTTTTTTTTTTTGGCATTCCTTTTTTGCTGAATCCATCCATTCTGTGATGTGGTGTGGTGTGGTGTGCTGTCTATGTACGACACAAGTTTAACACCCAAAGTCGACGACGTTGACTGCAACATGGCACGCTTAGTTAGTTATGTAGATGGCCAGGTCGACAACTGCCAGCGAAGCGGAGCAAAGTCCATTGACACACACAGCGATCAGGCTGCTGATGCTGCGGTCGCTCATCTCTGGCATCATTAAGCGCCATTTTGTAGTGGGTCGAAGGGTGGACAGGTGGCGAGTGCGAGTGGCGAGTGGCAAGTGGCAACTTCAAACTGCTGGCTGAGATTTGGCCAAACAAAGTTGCCCAAGTGTAGTCGAGCAGAAAGTGAGTCTTAACTTGCTGCGCCCACATAAAGATACAGAACGAGTAATTCACTTTTATTATGTATATCATTTAGTCGTTGGGTGTGTGTGTGTGTGTGTGTGTCTGTCAGCTGCTGGTGTTGAATTTTGTATGAGTACGCAACTCGAAGATTGTGTTGTTTTCAGGGCCATCTAGGCAGAGATTTGAGCGCAATGGCCATTAAAGTAGCCACAAGAAACATTTTAGAGAGAGCCAACCAAACCACCGCAACACCCAAAGCACCCAAACCGACTACTGCGCTTGTTTCGCTTAAAAACTAATTAATCTAAATGGATGTTTTGTTGCTGCATTTTGCATATAAACACACACGACTGGGTGTGTGTGTGTGTGCGTGAGTATGTGAGTTTGGTGGTGTGGTGCAAAATAAAAGTCGAGTAAACTGTAAGCGGAGCACTCATTGAAAACGAAAAACCGAAGCGAACCGCAAGCAATTTGCATGTTTGAAACGCCATGCAACGCCATGGCCATCCCTACTCTGCCCACTCTGCTCCCTCCCCTATCCACTGGATAGTGCCATACACCATTCAGTCATTGGCTAAAACACGAAAGGGGCCGATCCACCTCGTAGTCGGTATCATGCACAAAACGGGGACAGCGTTAAAGTAGCCTTATCGCCAGGCCACACATCGCATCAGCTTCAGCTCCCATCTCCCATATCCCATCTCCCAGTTCAGCCCGTAGATTCTTTCCCCGCTTCCACTTCCAGTTCCTGCTATGGCTTTGGCTTCAATGTGGACAGTTTGAAGCAGTTTTATTGACGTGTGTCCGGGCGTGGCCAGCAGTTGCTGTGGTTGCCCCCCAAATAAAGGAAGGGGGATGTGGTTGTTGCGTTATAAATAAAACCCACTCTAATCACCTTAACCTACACAACCCACTTGTCTGACTAAAATGCACTTATTTTAACGTTTTCGCCAGCGGCTGCCAGTATATAATGAAAATTTATATATTAAAGCAAAAGAGTAATCTTAGCAGGAATTCTACTTCAATATCTACAGAATGTATATGTAACCATATCCACATTTATCTAGCATAACACAAACGTATAGATACAAATATTTGACATCCATACTAGATTCCGTATCTAAATCTATATTTTTACATAAGTCAATTCAAACATTTTTCTATAATTCATGCCAAATCAATGCCAAAGGCAAAAGCGTTATTTATCGAGTAACTTTTGCATAACACACACATACACGCATTTCTAGAGCTGTGTGCCTGTGTGTGTGTGTGTGATACGTTTGTGTCTGCAAAATGGCAGCGGCGCCATTTTAATTTGATTTTTACCAGTTTTTTTTCTCCCATTTTTTTTTTTGCCAACGTCGGCGTCATTTTGGCCATGTGTGACAGTTGGTTGACCGTTTTTGGCGATTTTAGCTGATGGCTTTTGCAAAGAGTCCGAAAAGTTGACAGTTATAAATTGAATAAATACTGCAAATTCATTGGGCCTCACTGACTACAGCCCATAATACATAATTGTTTGGAAAAAACTACAAGCCAAAAAATGTCTCATTTAGAAAGAGGCATTATATTTGGCCTGAAGTGATATTCTCATTTCGGTAAAAGGACGGAACTGAACTTTGAATGGTTGGGTAGATTATTATTTAAGTGCAAATTTGATTGTCTCAATATATTTTTAACTTTCAGACTTTGTTTCACGTGATACTTAGTACATCTTCTAGATCTTCTTTTGTGATTTAGCCTAACTTTTTTATTGCCTTTGGAATAAGCTAATCATTCGCTTTAATAAGCATTGATAAAAGTGAACTTTCAACTCGCAACTTACCACAATTTTCAGACCTCGCACTCAGTTAGCCCCTTAGTCTACGTACATTCATTCATATGCACATGTGGTGCAGATGTTGGTATTATTGGCATACCCTGCACTCTTATCTACAGAAGGTATTCTAAAGTGTAAGAAATTAAATGTAAATACCCATTTATTGTTATGCAAATTGTTTTAGATTGTATGCACAATTGACTAGACACCACTGTAGCCAACACTGTACACTATATCGAATAGAAATCCCTGCATTGAGCAACTTGTGTGAATGCGTATTCCTTTTACAGGGTATCTGCCTGTTAAGTCTGCTTCAGTTGTAACCTCTTGTTGGACTCTTTTTTGCATTTTGTTTCGAGGTTTTGGTGGTTTTTTGGCACATCGTTTATTATGCCAAACGAAAAATGCAATATTTTCTCCTGCGCCGCTACGTGGCCGACAAAAATATTTACAATTTGGCAGTACCCCCCTCACAATCCCAAAATCCAGCCAACAGCTGCTGTTGCTGCTGTTGCTGCTGCTTCTGCTGTAAAAAAAGCGGAAGCCATAAAAGGAAGCGCCATCGAGGCAAACCGAACACCACCGTGCAGACACCACCAGAAGGAGGAGGTGGAGGAGAAGGAGAAGCAGATGGAGGTGCCACTACCGCTGACTGTCGGCGTACTCCATAAAAAAAAGAGGCCACACACCATTCGGCTAAGCTCAAAAGCGGCAACTTCAATCTTTGAATGTTTTATTTACTGCAAAATCGATATGGTTTTTTTTATAAGTGTGTGAGTGTCAGAGTGTCAGGAGGGAGGGCTGAGGGCAAAGGGTGAGGGATGAGGCGCCACCACTAGGGCTTAACACACAAGTGCCAGCCGTAACGAGTTGCATGCAAATTCCTTTCCATTTTTTGTTTCATCTTTTTTCTTGCTTTTTTTTAAGGTTTTTGTCCTCGACGCTTTGACTCTTTGGCGCTAAAATATCGACTCAGCTCGTGGTCGTGTCTTCGAAATGCGTCTCCAAGCACAAAAGCAGAAGTAAATGTGTTGCAACTAAACTTTGAGGCTGAGGGAGATTGGGAGTTTGGGAGACAGGGTGAAATGTCTGTGGCAAATCACATACCACATAATTTGCCGCTGCACTGCGCACACCAACACAACAGCAATTGTAAAACACACACACTCACACAGTCAGACAGAGGGACTGGAATTAGTAAAGCAGCTGTTTCTCCTTCTCCTACTCCTCAGGTTGCTGCTGCGTCGCCGTCGTCCCCAACCGCATTACGTATGCATGACGTTGGTGTTAGCTCGATGCCGACCAGTGTCTATGGCGTAAATGCTTGAACGGAATGAAAAACGTGGCAACGTGGCGCCCAGCAACTACGAAACGGGAGGGGGGAACAGACATCGCACAAGTCAAGCGGCAGCATTGCTGTGGCCCTTAACTGCACTCCTCCCATCCTTCTCCCCACTCCACATTCCACACTCCACACTCCTCACTCAACTCTCATCTCTATTTCCTTGCCCCATTGGCCGGTTCAATGTTGATTGCGATCGCTGACTTTCAGCCATTTCAGCCAGAACGAGAATGAAAGAGAAAAGTCTGCGTTGAGTTCCTTCCCGTGTCCCACGTTGATAATTCGAAATTTGTATTCCAATCTTCAAATTGTCTCCAAAATGGAATTGATTTTATGCAGATGAGCATGAAATTGTCTCAATGCGAGTTAACCATGTTAGTGTAAATAAATGTTGCATAGACGACGAAGCTGGCACGTGACACGCCCACAGTTCCCCCTTCTGCCCCACACAAATCCCCATTCCCTTCTCTTTAGTTGCGACGCTTGCAAATTTTTAATTCAACTTTAAGTTTCTTTTTGGATTTTATTTATTACTTAACTCTTGGGGCAAGAGTTGGCCGGCAAATAAAATGAAATTCAATTGTGATAATAGAACGCTGTCGCTGTGAAATGCTCATAAAAAGCTAAGAAAATCCACTTTAAATATTTGGCTAAGCAGAAATCAACCAATCTTGCTCTTCTTATGACGCTCGTGGAATCGGATCCAATCAAACAATGCGCCCACTTGCATTTCATTTGAATTTACAACTGTATTTGAGTGATCGAAGTAACAGCAGCCACGCCCCCCTACAGCCGCCCACAAACCAGCTAAACCAGGAAATCATTGAGCATGCCAATAAAATGCCAGAGCATAAATGGATGGAAGGGGAGGGGAGGAGAACGAGAGAGCAACGAGAGAAATTCGCATAAAAATTCGTTGGCAAATTTGGTAAAAATTCATAGAAGAGCCGCAGTCAATGGCCCAATATGCAAACATGACCAGAAAATATTTCAAAATTTCAAACGAAAAAGCTCATGATGATTGGCCTGATGATGATGATGATGATGATGATGATGCTTGTACTGAAAGATAGAAATTGATGGAGGGGTTGATACATGTCTGTGGCATTGCAATAACAAAATTGGCCAAAGGAAATTGAAGTACAGCCACAATTCATTGACTTAGTGATGGATTTTGACTTTGCAGTTGCTTCCGGCTACCCATCCCCACTTCATCTCCTTCCTTCTACGCGATTTTATCGGTTTACATTTGTTTGCAATGCTGAGTAATTTGTGTTTACTGCTGATGTGTTTAGCATGCAGTCAGCTTCTACCTCCCGCTGACTCCTCGCCGACGCCGACGCCGTCGCCGTCGCCGTCGCCTCCAATGCCAATAAATGGCAGGCGAGCTGAAAATTATATGTCTACAATATATACAAAGCGAGAGGACTGTTATGTGAGTGCGATGAAGTATCGATAAAGTGCTTTAAGTGGGCAGGAAATTGCAAATTGCTGGTTTAGCTTAGACGAGCTTGCAATGATATGCTTTCCGTCTTGTGTTTTGTTCTGTGTTTATTTATAGAGCATTTCTAATGATAGCTTAGTTTCTCAAAATAAATATTGACTTGCGAGATAAAGAGCTGGGGCCATAAGAGTTACGAGCTGCACTCTTGCCAATTTATTTGTTATGTCCATGTTGGGATATTGGAAAGAGGGTTTTGCTGTGATAACTTCTTTACACTCTCCGCTCTCCACTCTCCACTCTCCGCTTTCCGCAAATGGCAATTGCATTTGCCATCGCACAAAATCTCATGCATAAGTTTTCATCTTATTTACTCGAGCCAAAGTCGAAGCCAAACTGCATCGGCATCAGCACGATCTCGAATTTCTCTATAAATCATCTATGCAATTTTAATTCAAACACAAAAGAATTTCAACCGCACATGCCTCACAATACAGAAAGAGACAGAGCTACTGAGAGCGAGAGCGAGATAGAGAAAAAAAACATAGACATGGGGGCATTGTTAGCATAAACCAATTGTTAAAGCCAAAATAGCGACAACCCTTATGACAACCCCACAAATCCCCACACCGCCCTCAACTAATGCGCTCAACGCGCCCAGAAGATACACAGTAGAGACTCACAGAGACTGAGAAGTATGAGAAGTTGCCCCCTCGAGTGTCGAGGCCAAAAGCTACTCGAAGCATGGGCCAAAGGCTTGGGAATAAAGCCAAAATATGTAGTCTAAATAACCGCATTTGTGTGTGCGTGAGTGTGTGTGAAATATTTTGTTTAACGTTTATAGTTTTATGCACTTAAGATACGAAAATATTTTTTGGAAATTTATTTTCGAGCTGCAGCCAAAGCAAAGCAAATGCCAAAGCCGAAGCTAAAGCTGAAGCCAAAGTAAAAGCAAACGCAAAAACTTTTGCCAATATTTGTAAAAAAGATATTGATTGGCCTGAGCTGCATATACAACTTGGCTCACACACACACACACACACAAACACACACTCACACATACATAGGTCCTGCTTATGCACATAAATTTATCCTTTCAATAAGACATGCAGGTTTCTGGTCTGCGTTTGCTTTTGCCACCACCCAACATCACTGCTCAATTCTTTGGGCAAACACAGTCTGCGTCGGTGTGTGTGTGTGTGCGAACGCCCTCGACACGTACCCCATGCCGCATGCCACATGCCACATGCCCCCGGCCACACACTACAGTTGACTGCTGCATAAGTAAACGTCAGCGGATAAATTGCCACAGTTGTTGCCGTAGTCGTAGACGTAGTCAAATTTTTGAGTTTTTCGTGCATGATAACAACTATGGCAACAGTTTGAGAGCCATTGAAGCGAAGTGGCATCCACACACACACACACACACACACACGCAGACATACGCATACACATGTATATGTATTTATATAGAGACGAAGACTCGACATTTGGATTTATTTCTTGAGTATTGCCAAAGGTTATGTTTGTTTTATGTTAAATGTTCAAACATATTATTGCAACACGATGCTCAAACGAGTACTTACCAACATTTTCGTATTTGTTTACCTCTTGCACATACGTATACATATGCACATGCCTTCAAGTTGCAAGTTGTTGTTGTTGTTGTTGTTTTTGTTGTTATTGTTGTGTCTGCTGCATGTTGAAATATTCAAACAAAAATGTTATGAAAATATGAACTGATGCTTATCGATTGTGAAATATGATCAAGTTGGGGGTTGCATTTATGGAGAGGCATGCATGCAATATACAACACACACACAACACACAACACACACACACACTCGCAGCATTGGCTTGCATACATTTGCATGGCGTTTAATTTGTTGGCACAATCAAAGCCCGGCCAAAAGGGAGGCTGCAATATTTCTGTAAGCGCTGCTAACAGACATGCGTCTGTGCGTATGTGTGTGTGTGTGTGTGTGTTTTCATATCGTGTTCATTTGTTTGTTTGCTTGGCAACCAGCAACAAGACCAAACCGAACCCAATCTCCAATCTCAAACCCAATCCCGATCCCAGTCCCAATTCCATTGCCAATCCCAGGCCCAGTTTCATGGCCCGAAGCAATTGCAGCCAAATTCCTTTGGTAGCTAATAAATATTAAAGTTTAATTAAATATGCTTTTTCCCCAATATTTATGTGAGTATCGATTACTGCTCCCCTTCTGCTGCAATGCAATGCAATTTCACTGTTGGTCAACGCCATAAATTGCAACCTTGAAGCTTGAAAGCTGAAGCCAACGCCAAAGGCCATTAAAATACTTTTCTACTTTATTTTTTTTTTTAACATGAGCTGATGGGCGTAAGGGAAAAGAGTGGTAGGTGTGGACTTAGCTTGGGCTTAACTAAAACTCTTATTAAAAATTGACTTTTATCGTGATTTACAATCAAGTTGGCCTTTTTAAATGCCGCGGTCGACATGCGGGCTGCCAGACCGAGTTGATATTGTTAGTGTTGGTGTTGGTATTGGTGTTGTGGTTGTAGCAAGATTTACACACACACATACCACACACTCATCAGTGGCAAGCGCAAAATATTTCTTCGTGGCTTAAGCAAGACGGGCACATATTTAAAGTCCTCTCCCCTGCAGAGTGAAGACGTAGCCGAATGTCGGACACGTGGTCTAACACTTTGTGTGGTATTTGCAGCTGAAAAATCCTTTTTAGTTGCCACGCCCAGCGCATAAGCTGCTTGCTGTCGTTCTTAAGGAGCAGCTTTTACAATTCAGCTGGCTTTTCCATCTACACGTTTATACTACTATAGAAATCTCATTCCCCAACGCTTTTTTTATTCGCTTCATATTTCTGCACATGCAATTTTATTTTCCACTTTTTTTCGCCTTTCCCTTTTATTTTTTGGCAAAGGACAACCATTCGACTTTTAGCTTTTTCGCATTCGACTTTCGACATTTGTTTGGGCCAATGTTCGCTCCTCATTTTATGGGATTTTTCTCAGCTTCTTCGTTGGTTTGGTTTGTCTGTGTATTTTGGGTCAGCTCAGTTTTATCAACATTAAGAGATAATTTTAAATTGCTTAAATAAATTTAGTCAATTGCCATGGTTTTAAGTGTGTGACACTTTTAGTCTTAAACACAATCTTAATTATAATTTAACAATAATAAATTGTTTTCCCTTTTATCTGTCATTTTCAGAGACTGTCGAGTTGTGCGCGATCCGCAGACACTGAAATCAAAGGGATATGGATTCGTCAGCTTTGTCAAGAAATCGGTAAGCTTAATGAGAACTACATCAAAGCTGAGACAATTGTTCTAGAAGAGGGAGACAAAGTCAGTAATTAACATTTGGAAACTGATGCTCCACAGCGATTTCATCAGTAAATAACTTTAAGTTCAACTGCTATCAAAAGCAGCAGCCAGGAGAACTCTATGCATTTGATTGTTTACTACCAAAACTCCAGTAAGACATCCCTTTTTCAAGAGTCACGCACGCACAGTTGAGAGCAGATGCAAAAAATCTCACGGCCATATTAAGTGAGATCTGAAAACATTTACACATCATATACAATATATTTCAACCGCAATTGATAAGGGTAGAAATAACTCACATCAAATCGGAGTATGTGTGTGAGTGGCTTTAAGGTTTGTGGCTTTTTGTCAGTTGTGATTGAATTTCATGTGCTTAATAAGTAGAAAATTCGAGAATACCGAAAGTTGACGCCGAAATGTGTGTGTGAAGCGTAGTCCGGGATCAAAGGCATCTCCAAAACGCAATGCGTGTCAGGCAATCAAGCTGAAAAAATACGAAAGCTTAGCTAGAGAAGCTAGAGACAGCCGAAGAGGAAGAGATGTTGGCAAAATCTAAGCTAAAATCAAAGTCAAATCAAAGCTCAAGCTCAGTTTGACAGATAGACATCCAGATGAAATTAATGCCAAAGGCCATATAAGTCAATTAAGCAGCAAACGTTGAAAATTGTTAATTAAATTTTAATGCTAATATCAATATTTTCAAACACAAAAGAGAATGAAAGGGATGGCGGTAGCGGTAGCAGGAGAGTTGGGGAAAATTGTGTGACAGCTACTAACTGAGTGTGTAAATATAACATAATCCCTGACACTTAGACACTGCCATTTCCGTCCCCAAGCAGCCAAGCAGAGGCTGTCATTCAAGTGGTTAAGCTAAAGCTATAAGTCTAAGCTCTTTTGCAAATGCTGTAGCTGTTGCTGTTTCTGATGCTGTTGTTGTTGTTGTTATTGTCATTGTTGTTGCTGCTGAATTACAGCGAATTTGAGTGCAATGCGGCGTATACGCAATTTGGTTTGTGGGTGACGTGTCAAAAGCATCGCCAGCACTAACTAGTTAACTTTTTATGTTGCATCGATGCTCAAGGGAATTGGGAAGTAAAGGAGTTGATGCATCGGGTGGCAGGCGACAAATTTTCGAACTTTCTCGATTAGTTTCGATGCATTGCAAAGGCAAATGAAAGAAAAACAAACGCGCTCCAAATAGCAAACTCAAATATTTCAAATTAAGTTTCTCGACATGAGTTTTGCACACAAACACACATACATACAGACAGACAACCCACATACAGACTCATATGCACCGCACTAAGCCGTCGGCACGCCCCCTTTTGCCTGCCGTCGCGTCGCTTGCAGCTGATTTAATGCAAATTTTATTTATGCGAAAAGTTTTATTAAATTTTTGTGCAAAGTTTATATATTTTCTGTGGTTTTGCGGAAATTGAAAAGTTATTTTTCGAATGGCTTACTGCTCACACACACACACAAACACAAACACACACACACACACACGTTCTACATGTGTGTATGAGTGCATTTCGATTGCAACTGCAAACGGAAAAGGAAGAAACATTTTCTTCATTCTGCACTTCCGCCTGCGCATGAATATTTTGCCAATCGCCAGGCTTTGCATAATATGAAACTGAGCACAGGACGAAGTAAGCTGAAGGAGAGCATCCCTCAAATATTTAGCGCAAATTGTTTGGCAACATGCTTTAAATAAACACCAGCAACTGCTGCTTGCCAAACGCTGACGCTGATGTACACAAATTGCCATAATTTAATAACCATCAGCACAGGAGCAGCAGCAACAGACAAGGCGCAGAGCACTGTCTCGGTTGCCTGCGTGTCATTAGCATCATAAATCACAACAACAACAGCAAAAAGAAAAGCAAAAAAAAAAACAAGAAGAGCACAACAAATTCCCGCAAACATTAAGCGCAATAAACATGTCGATGCAGGAGACAGAAGCTGCCTGCCGTCTCGTCCTGCCCCTTTAGCTGAAGACTACTGCTCGAAAATGCTAATGGCCGCCATTGCTGGCGGCATCGGTTATTGTCGCACACATAACATTAACATATTATTGCACGCCAATGCGGCAAATGCGTCGCACGCGGCGTATGAGCAACAATTCAACGCGTGTTACTTGCATCTTAAGTAAGAACCAACAGAACGAACAGAACGAACAGAACTTACACGGGCTCACAACTATTTATACACACAGAGTAACTGCCAATGGAACTTCTTTATCAACCTTAATCGTATTAAACACGACTCGTCAGACTGTGCATCTGTTGAGTTTCTTCTTTTCTTTCTCGCATAATTCGCTTATGCTTAAATTCTGTTTAAAAATTGCATCCCAATTTTGACAATGTGTGCAACGAACAAGATTTAATGCCGCCCACTGTCACCCGCCACGCCCATGTTAATAATGCAGCCACACGATGGCGCCGTTGGGGGCATGCAGCTTGCGTTCTTTTCATCAAATGCTTCAACAGTTCATTGTTGCATTATTATCATTTGTTGTAGTTGTTGCTGTCATTCGTTGTTGCCATTGCCATTGTCACATCATACAATGACAGCGGTTAACTCAATGTTTTGTTGCTGTTGCTGTTGCTGTTGCCATACGGTTCGCTTCAATTGAAAAGCATTCCATGTGTTGCCAGCAATATTCAAAAAGTTGCGTCTTAAAATATCCGAATATTTTAAGTACTAAAGTGTATTTAATATGGAAATAAATATTGGGGGCACAAACCAACCATGAAACCTGATAGGTACTTTTTGCGTTGAGCAGAAAGTTTGCAACAATCAAAATCATCCCAACAAATTTATCATACTATTAGTACGATGTAGTCGAGCTATATAAATTAAATGTATAAATTATCAGCATAAATTGAGAAGTTTATTGAATTATGTTCTTCTGCATGTTTTCTGATAAAGATAAATTCAGTAGATGCTTTCTTAAAAGTGCTAAAGAATTAAAAACTTACAACTAAAGTTTCCATACCTATTTATTTTTATTAATACGCATTCATTATATTCTTATCAAAAGAATAAGTTCATTACTTTCAAAATTTAACTCTCCAAATTTAACAGCAACCATAATTTGTAAAAATTAATTCGCTAGGGAAAGTTTACAGTCAATTTACTTAATTTTCACAAACATTTTAAAGTGAATTCCGGAAATAACTTAAAGAGTTTCTCTTTAAATTGGAAGCTGAACAAAAGCTAATTTCAAACAAAAAGCAAAATGCTCAAGTTGTATGTAATAAATTTGCTGAAGCGAACACAACTTGCGTTATAAATATAAATGGCCAGGACATTCATTTTATGTTTTCCATAATAATTCAGAAACTAGTGATTTGAAGCTTGAAACTGCCTACACACGCATAAGCCGACCCGCTGGACACATGGACTCCGAACACACTGGACACACATGACCAGCGGCAGAAGTCGGAGCAGGAACAGTCCTCCGGGGGTAGCAACTATAAAAAACAATCGAGAGTGGGAGTAGCGAACCGCACTGGGAAGCGGGAATGAGAAACAAAAATCGAAATGAAAAATAAGTTGAAGAAGAGGGACAGACAGAGAGGGAGAAAAAATGGCATACACAAATAAATCCCATGGAATTATGTCTTGACAAAAGTGCGCTCTTGCGTGAAATACTGATTTCTGGCAAACGTCGACGCCAACGTCGACGCCAACGACGACGACGACGTTAAGGCCCACTCCAGGCATGTTTGGAAATGTTGTGATGTGTGACCAGGCAATGGTCAAAAATCGAAATCGTTTTTTGGTCTAAACAGAATAAAAACCGTTTTTGCCATTGGGCCGAATCAGTCGAACTGCCCGGACTTCCCTCAGCCGGATTGTATACACATCGATATCTGTTTGATGCTTTAGAATGCGACAAATGGGACAGCATTTCAAGTGTGTAAACGATTTGCCACTTGAGTTATTCTATAAATATCAAGAAATCATCAGAAATGCCCAGCCAAAGAATGAAAAATAGAAGAAAAAGTCATGCAATTGCATGCCAAATCTTAGTGTGGCTTTTTTTTTCTTTTTTTTTGGCTGTGACTTTAATATTCGACTTTGTTAATGGTTGGTCCTTAAAGCCCCCGACGAGCAGCGAGCTCTGAGCTGACGAGCTGACGAGCTGCCGCTCTGACGCTTATCTAAATAGCCACGTTAATGAATCTGACCGAAGAACAACGCAAAACCGGCTTAGAAGCCTGGCTGGTCTGCCAAACCTTTTAGCCTGATGATGTGCGGATACGGAAAGAGTTTGGGTGAATGTTGGCCAGCACTAAATACTTGTGTGCCTGTTACCTTTTTCAAGACAAAACGGTTTCTCAGAAAAATAAAGAGTGAGAAAACGTAAAAAGGCAACAAATTCTTATTTTCTTGGAGTGTATTTGTGTGGGGATTATCCCCTTTTTGTGTTTGACTTTGCCTTTTTTCACCTTTTTGCCATTGAGTTCTTCCTTTTCTTGTTTGGCCCTTTTTTTTGTTTTTGGCACAAACCATTTCCTTATTGTTTTAATAAACATTTAAAATGTCTTGCTCCCAACTTATGTACGTTGTGTACACAAAATGTCAGCCACAACCAGCACGAAGCCCGCCCATTTGTGGCAGTCGGATGGAAGGGGGGGGGGGGGGCTGGGGGGAAGCGGTTGAGAGTAAGATCCAGATGAAAAGTATGACAAAACCCTTTTAAACCACTTAAAAATTCTTCAACTTACTTTGCTTTTCTTCATTCGCTTAATGAAGGTATTTCGCCTTTTTGGTTTTGTTTCTTGAGCAGCTCAGGAGCAAACTTTATGTGACTTGCCCGTTCCCAACCCCAATTCCATCTCTGTCCGTGACCCCCTTATCCTGCTTGTTTTCCCCCTCTATGTCCAGCAGCTCCTTGGCAGTTTCATTTCCTTTGCAGAGGCCATGCGGGGCATTAAAGGATTCACCGCTTATCAAGTAATCAATATTTACAAAAGGCACAGCAAAAGTTGCACCGGCAATGACTTACAGCAAGTTGAACATCAAATTGAATTTACAGAAATTTTACTTTAAATGCTTTTTTGGCGTGTCCAGCGAACCAAAAACTTTTGGCCGTCATGTTCTTGAAAATTAATTAACTTATCCGAATGCGGAAGTTGTCGTCTATTTAAATGGACTTATACCTGCGTCGTAAACTGGAGGCTGGCATTTATGAATTCATTTTTTTTTTTATTAAACCATTTTGCGAATTGTGATTAAGCTGACAGCCAGCAGGTTCAACTCACTTAAACATAATTTAATTAATTTACAGATACTTCAAGCGACGCTCATAAGTAGGCAACACTTTTTGTCCGCATTCGACTCGGTTATTGTTATTGTTGTATAAGTATTAGTTGTCACAACCGCAGCAGGCCGCAAACAGGCAAACGTTTGAAACTTTTCCAGCTATTAGCTGCAAATTTGCCATACACAATTAATTAATTTCGCTATGGCCACAACAGCAGCAACAACATCGACTGACATCTTAACCATACCAACAAAATTGCTGTGAGCCAAATGGCCATGCCCAAAAACTCTCAACACAAAGCCAAAACCATTCTGTTGTTATTTCAGCTTCATGTTTATCCCAGAAACTTTGCAATTAGTTTTAGACATTTTTTGAGACAACAAACACTGCTGTTCATGCTGGCATTGTTGTTGTGCTAGACTTGGACTTGGACTGTTGATGGCGGACTTTCATAAATAGTTTTGTAAGTTGCTGCCATGAGATTGGGTGTCGTGTTGTGGTATTTAACAGACACTTGAGCTAGATGAATTGGATAATTACTTGAAGGTTCTTGAACTCTCTGCAAAGTTATGACAGCCAATGAGGCATTTAAATGAGAAACTCTTCGTCTCATAAATATTCCATGACAATTCATTCTCTCATGCTTAAAGCACTTCAGACTATCTCTCTATTTCTCTGTCTGGCTGTATTTCCCTTTACAGCTTTACAGTTCATGTTCAGCAAATGTTTTCTAAGCAATTTACCACCAAAATGATTGATAAACTTTGCCAGCAAGAGATTCGCAAAAACTCTAGTTGGCCAGGAAGTGTTCGTTGCAATAAATGCAACTTTTTGACCAAAGTTCGCTGTCACTGGCATTGCATTGGATTCAGCCAAAGTTCGCATTACTTTGACCTGGCCCAGCCCTGTTTCGACTCCATCTAAGCTGACCGTTTGTTAAGACAATTTTCGTTGACACATGGAATTGCAATTGCAATTGGCGAAAAAAGTAAAGGGAATTTCGTTGCATTTGTTACAGCGACTGCACTTGAGTCAAATGGAAAGCTCTCAGAGACAACAGCAACAACTACAGCAAATTAAATATTGCATGTGGCAGCTTTAAAGTTCCAGCTCGGCTGATAAATAAATGTAAAATATTTAAATAGCTTTCTGATGCCCCCGAGGGCGAGTTGGGCCGACAGTTACGTTGTAGTTGTTGTAACATTACTTGCCTGCCCGCAAGAATCTGATTGTTGTTGTTGTTGTTGCTGCTGCTGCTGTTGCAGTGTTGCAATCAACGATGCGTATCGGTTAAAAAATGTAAAATTTATAGTTTATGCAAATATGAAAAATGCAACTGGCAATGCATAAAAATGCGCACGCACGCAAACTGCGTGACTTAACCAAGGCAAGCACCCATTTACACACACACTCACACACTCTCACACATATACACAAACACACTCAATTTAAATTATGGACAAAGTTACGCGACAGTTGCTTGGTTTATCGCTGGGGGCAGCCACTCAATTGTTGACTTTTGTTCAAGCGGTTAAATTAAAGGGGGAAACCAAAAACCAACTCCTTTTCCCACAGAGACATTCAAATACCCTACTGACAATATTTTGTACAATAAATAAATAAATTCAGTTGCCGCTCGCATGAGTTGCAAGTGCCCCTTTGCTTTGCATTTGTCGAAATCCCCAGCTCAGGATAGAGTATACGACAGGGTGGCAGTCCGATAGCATTGTCGCTGATTTCAAGCGTTTCACGTGGCCTCCATGTAAAAAACGTAGCAAAAACTAAAAATACAGAAAACCTGTAGCAGGCTGCACCTAGTTTCAGTCTACAACTCACCTCATATCCCTTGTTTGTCACAGCTGTAAGAAACGTGCAACGCGAATGCCAACAAACTCCATTATGGCACTGTTACTTGACTGCGACTTGGTCTTCACTGTGCCGCAACTAAATTGCTGTGCAACGCCCATACCACACACACATACATACACACACACACACGCATAGATTCTGACTGCATGCAAGTTTTTCAGCAAGTTGCAATCATTTTGGTATGAATCACGTTTGATACGCACGAAATACCTTTTTAGCGAAATTGAAATTATAATTTGTGGATGCCCTTGTAAATGTAGTAATATTGTGAAAAAGACGAGGACGAACAGTTGGGAGAAGCACAATTGTGGCAACGAGAATCAAACAGCCAACCAAGTTGTTGCAACAATGTCGGTCGAAGCAAAAGGAGCAACTTTTGCGACATCAGCAATTGTTTTTTCTTCAACACTTTCTCAGCTTTCTCGTTTGTTGATGTTTTCAAGCTCTCGAGGGCTGCTGTAAACTGTAAGCGGCTTAAGCAGCTAGACAAACCATAGCAAATGGCGTTGAGCTTTTAGCTAATTGCCCCACCATTTAATTTGACTTTTTGCAGGAAGCGGAAACCGCCATCACGGCTATGAATGGCCAGTGGCTTGGCTCGCGTTCGATACGCACAAACTGGGCCACACGAAAACCGCCGGCTACCAAAGCAGACAGTAAGTAAACCCAAACATTAAATAACCATAGGAATATTCACTCTTACTAATATAATCTTTGCAGTGAATATCAAGCCGTTGACCTTTGACGAGGTTTACAACCAGAGCAGTCCCACAAACTGTACCGTCTACTGTGGTGGCATAAATGGCGCTCTATCTGGCTTTCTTAACGAGGACATATTGCAGAAGACATTCTCTCCCTACGGCACAATACAGGAGATTCGTGTATTCAAGGACAAGGGCTATGCATTTGTGCGGTGAGTAGCGGTTAATGTATTGCGAATAGCGTATACGCGACGATGATCACAAACATTGCGTATACGCGACGATGATCTTCCACATTGTTTATACCTCACATTGATCGTAGATTACAGTAGCTCAGCAACACGTACATAAACAAAGATAAATGTAATAGTTTTAATAAGCATATTAAAAGCGAAAAGCGGCTAGTTGTACCACATTAACCCATTGTTTCCGAGCCATTTTGATTTTGTTTGCGAACTGTATATTGTGGCCTGTGGCTGCCAACTATTTGGTGGTGCGACCCGCTTTCCGCTTCCAGCTTGTACTTGTTGTTGTCGCTGCAATTGAGTGCACGCCATTTCAATGTGCCTCCATTCAGCTTGGGGTACGCCGCACCGTTAATAAATCAACTACACTTTTGCACTCAACAACAGCAACAACAACAAGCAAATTTGAGGCAACAAAACAATGAAACGCAATAACAGAAACGACGACGCTGCTCATGGCAAAAGAGAGAGAAAGAGAGAAAGAAAAAAAACAAAATGCAAACAAACAAGGCAGAAACGATGGACAAAAAGGGTGTAAAGAGTGAAACGGTGAACGGGTGGCAACGTGTGCTCAGAGGCAGTCAGCTGAGGCTGAGGCTGAGCAGAAAGCAGATCGCAGCTGCCGCCACGAATGCTGATAGGATTTTAATAGCAGCGGTTGCCCTACCGCCGAGTTTCCAGAGCTTAAAAACACCATCAAAGGGTGGGGAGAGGCAGAAACGCATTGCAGTTGCCGGTTCAGGTTCATGTGCGCCTTTTGTCCACTGTCCAAAACTCATTTCTGTAGAGGGAGGAGTATGCAAGGAGGGGAATGGGGGGTAGAGTGTAAAAGAACCGCATTGGCATTGTTTGGCGTTTTGTAACATAATGAGCTTGGGGACTACAAGTAGTCTCTGCTGGCACAGCCGTTGCAGTTGCTGCCTTTGCTGCATTTATACCCCAAAACAACAACAACAACAGCAGAAACAGCAACAACAACAATGGCAGCCCCAACACTCTACTAGCAGCTACAAGTACAATAAGAGCCAAAACAATTCCACAGACGCTTGTACCACTTTTACGCTTTGTTCTGCTAACACAACTTGTTGTTGTACTTGTTGTTGTTGTTGTAGTTGTTGTCGAGTGAAGCTGTTGTTGCTGCAGGTTAAATGGAAATTTAAGCAGGTCAATCTGCAATCTGCAATCTAGGCTCCCCCAGCGAATTAGTTTGCCTTAACTTAACACTCTGCTTCACACACTCTTTCCGCTTAGATTCTCCACCAAAGAGGCTGCCACACACGCCATCGTGGCCGTCAATAATACGGAAATTAACCAACAGCCTGTGAAGTGTGCGTGGGGCAAGGAGAGCGGTGATCCGAATCACATGTCTGCAATTGCTGGCCAGGCACTGGCACAGGGATTCCCCTTTGGCTCAGCGGCAGCAGCAGCTGCAGCGGCCGCTTATGGACAGCAAGTGGCCGGCTATTGGTATCCACCGGCACCAACATATCCCACAGCGGCTCCAGCTAGCGCCTTGCAGCCGGGCCAGTATCTGCAGGGCATGCAGGGCTTCACCTACGGTCAATTTGCGGGCTATCAGCAGGCCAGCTATATGGGGTAAGCAGTGGTGAAACCGGGGAAATGCCACACAATTCTTAATGTTCTTTCGGTTCTTTTTCCTTATAATCCCTGCAGCATGGGCGTCCAGCTGCCGGGCACTTGGCAGAGTGTGCCACCACAGCCGCAGTTGACCAGCGCTGCGGCCGCTGCAGCGCCACAGATCACACAGAGCGTGGGCGGGGCATTGCCCCAGGCAGCTGGCGTTGTGGCCTATCCTATGCAACAGTTTCAGGTCAGTCCGCAGGTGAGTTTCCTGGTTGCAGGCAGTGCGTATGCTTAATGTGTGACGTTGCCTGTTACTTATGCATCTTGCAGCTGGCGGAGGATGAGTGGCTGGCGCCCAGTTTGCTGGTGTAGCTGCCATGAGCGGTGGCCATGTATCCCACCCAACAACAGCAACAACAGCAACAGCAGCAACAACAACAACTGGAGCAGCCACCTGGCAGCGATTATGTGAAGGAGCCGCGTTACCAGCTACAACAGCAACCACAGCACCATCACGTGCCACAGCAACAACTCCACCACCACCAACACCAACAGCAACAACAGCAGCAACAACAGCCGCAGCAATCATACGAGTTGCAACACCAGCCGCAGCAGCATCAGCAACAACAACAAACACACTATGCACCACAATTGCATTACACGCAGCCACATTGGATGCATCAGCAGGTAGCCAACAACGAGCAGCAACTTCAACTGCAACTCCAGGCACAACAACAGCCAAGTCAAGTCTATGGCATGCCAGAATTGTACAAAGATTGAAGTGGCAACTAATAAGATAATGATTTATAAAATAAAAAAAGTGGATCACAATTGAAAGATTTAGCGAGGCAGGAAAAACAGATAAATTATCAGATCAGACATATAAATTAGCAGCAAAACCGAGATAGAAAATAGAATGGAAAATATGAGATATGAAGTATGAAATATGATATAAAATAAAAGCCCACTAACTAAATATCCAATTTGTTGACGGCAAACTTAGGTATAAATATAAATGGCAACATGAACAACAGCAGCAACAATAAAGCCAAATGTGCAATAGCTAATAACCATAATTTATGTAAAACTAATTAAAGCAAAAATTAAAATGATAACGATAACGATAATGAAATCAAATATAGTATATATGTATGTGTGTTATTTGTGTCTATTTTCGAAGTCGAAATGCCACCTCTCCTTAGTTAAGAAGGGGGAAGCAGTACACCATATAGTAGTACACAATATATAGACGAAGGTATACCTAACGGATGAATCGCAAACAGATTGGGTGCTTAAATCCAAGTCTCAATAATGCTTCGGATTTTACTCATATAGTTGTCTAACCGTAGAGCATAGCGAAAGAGTAAAAGAATGTGAGGAAGTGAAAGAAATACATAGAGATAGAACGAGAATAAAGTTATATGAAAAGCTATTGATAAACGTATTTTATTGACTGACAATTTCAACCGTTTAAATTTGCTTTTCCATCATTTCGATGGTGATTTCCATGAGCCACCCTTTAACCCGTACCCCTTCACCCTTAGCTGCAGATATACAATTAAGATATCAAGCGCAGCTCCTTTGATAGATGTGTCCAGTTTAAGGTGTATTTTAAAAGAAAATTATAAAACATTTCAGCCAATTGCTTCGATCAGTTAAACCCCGTTGAAAGATAATTCTTTGAGTTATAAAAAAAAATATCGAGCAAAGGAACCAAAATAAATTGAAATCTGAGACAAAATTAAAAATCAAAGAAAATACACAAGAAATACCTATAAATAATTAAATGTAAACACAAGTCAAAAAGTAGAAAATTTGCACATAGGTAAACATAGTGATAAAGTAACACAAACCAAACAAAACAATGAAAGAAAAACAGTAAAAAATAATTAAATGCATGTACTTAGATGTACCCATGACTAGCTACAAGTAAGCGGCACTTAATATGAGTACTATATACTCGTACATATATATAAATAAATATATATATATATATATATTTACTCGAGGGGTAACAACACATATAGAAGAAACTTATTAATGTATCTGTGTAATGTAAATGTGAACAAATCTATAAATAATAAAATAATAAAAATGCAAACGAAAAACGTGCTGAACGAGGCAAAAAAAATAGTGAAATATTTAGAGAAACTGAGAGAAATCCCAAAAACAAAATAAAAAGATGAGCAAATCTTATAAGCAGCGTCCATGACGTCATCTGCAACGTGTAGCAAAAGCAAATTACAAAATTTAGTCAATGTTTAATTAAGATTGTAATTGTAACTATAAAAACTATATACTAAATGTTAACAAGACACAATTATTTATGGTATTTACAAGGAGGCAAAAACCGAAAACAAAATGAAAACCGAAAAAATTATCAAAATTGTAAACTATTTTTTACAACAAAAAAAACTAAAATAAAACAAAAACAAAAACAAAAAAGATTAGCACACTTTATATTGGATGTGGTTAAAAAGATGATGGCCAAGATGAGGTGCGTCTAATTTCTATAAGTTGTGATTTTATGCGATGAGAGTAAACGATGCTATTGACAAAGTAAACTGATTTATTTTTTAAAACTTGGCAAAACGCGTTTTTTGAGAGCCAATGGCGAAACTGTATGCAGCATTGTATGCATACCTTTACATATATATACAAATCTATATATACTTATATACATAAAAGTACATAAATAAATACAAATATATATACTAAATGTTATTTGAGCAAACAACAACCAAACTGTCTGCTAACCAAACAGAGCAAAAAAGCTATGCATAATTTTAAACAAATACATAAAACTATAATACGGAAAAATGCAATTGTTTGTAGCTAAACATATGTACTATGTCGATAAATATTATGGCAAGTCGGTTAGAGAAGGAGAGCAACAGCGAATGAGGATAAAACAGAGAGAGATAGGACAGAAAGGGGGAAAAATACTTATAATACAATTACCAATAATATAATATGAAATATACTTATGTATTTAGCATAACTATGTTTAATTATGTATACATAGTTACAATTTAAGCTAAATGCAGACACACATATAAACCAATAAATGATTCAATGTTGTGTATGTACATATAAATATATATATTATAAAAAAAAAACATTAAATGCATATAATTAAAGAGCGTCTATGAATGTAAACACACACACTCACACAAACAGACATCACAACAGCAAATAAAATTTAAAAAATATAATGAATAAACGAAAATAAATTTAAATGTAAAAAAAATGCCACAGATTAAACAAAGCTGCATTAAACAATGGAATATGTTTTCAAAACTGAAATGAAATGAAAATGAGCAAAGCCAACAAATACTCTCACAAACACAATTTCACACAGACGTAATTGCATTTGAATTAGCAGCAAAAAAAAAAGAATAGAAAGAGTGAATCACATACCGAGTCAAACGAAACGATTACATCGTGCAAGCAGAATGGCATAATTATGTTAAGAGCCTATCAAAGCCTATCCAATCCAATCAAATTCATCGAACAAAGCCCCACATACAACCACTCACACTCACACACACACACACACAAATGCACGCAGGTGTGCAGGTAAACACGTTAATACATACATAGAAAAGTACGGAAAGCAGGAGAGAAATAATCAAATAAAATGGAAAAATGTTAATCAAAAATAAAACCAAAAAAAAAATATATGCAGTTTACCTCTTTTCTTTCTGTATAACAAGTGCAGCTTTGAATGGATTCCAACCGATTGGGGTATGGAACAAAGGTAAGTGAGAGTCTTTAGAATGGTGGGCGCTTAAAAGTAGGCAACGTTTTATTTCTACTCGAACACACCTTTAGATGTTACAGCTTTGATTGATGCGTCTTTAATTTGTGCTGCAACTCTAATTAATCTGATTGCAAAATTTATCAACACATTAGCAAATTAATTAATATGGATTTATATTAATAATGACAAGGCAAGCTAATCATGATCAAAAGCACACTATGGCTAGATATTATATATAGTTGCTTTGACTGTAGTTCAATATTTCTATATATGCCTTTGTCGCATTTCCACTTGACTCGATTTGTCGGCACTGCAGTTGCAATGGTTGCAATAAGAACTCGAAGTGCAGTTGTCGCATGCTGGTCACGTCTATCTCACTCTCTCTCCCTCTCTCCCCCTCAGTCACTTTCTCTCTCTCTCTCTCTGTGAAGTGCACCTTTCAACTCGCTTGTAGCAACAAAAACTTGACTGCCATTGCGCATCATTGCACAACGGCAAACTGTACAATTTCAATATTTTACTGCATTTTGCACTTTGGGGTCGTTGCTGTCACTTCTGCCATTGCCAGAGCCTCAACCTGTTTTATATGCGCACCCCGAAACGCAACACAGTTAAAGACTCAAAACCAAGCAAATACGAGTAGGCAACACTGGCAGAAACAACACCGAAAATGTATAAACATAAATGGCATATGTTACTCATACGCTCAGTTGGCATTTCGCCTTGAAATGGAATTAAATGCGATAAATTTGAAAGTGCCTGTTTCCTCTTTCCATAATATATGCTAATATTATAAATATATATATTTATTATTTATATAATCACAATGAAAAAGTTTGTTAATGAAGTACAAATCTCTGCTTGCGTCATGGCCCCGATGCAGTCAACAATGCCAGCAAAATATTGTTATTAAGCCAATTTCAGCTTCACCTTTATGTACTCACAAACAAGCTTACACTTTGCAAAGTGCACAGCATTTTTAGTAGCTAATATCTTATACTGTGCAGCAATAAAAAGAACTAAACTTATAAAATTTGACTGCTTTCTGTGTTTTGCTTTTGTTTTAGCTTTTGTTTTATATGTGCCTCTGCTCTTTTTGTTGCGCATTAAAAAGCACGTCAAAAGGCCAACTACGAAAGTGCACCTAAGCTTCTTTATATATTTTAAAATGTGAAACAACAAAAAAAAAAAAAACAATACTAAAAAATGAGCAAATTGTCGTTTGCTCGACTCGGAGATATTCAAATGCCAAGCAAAAGCAGATATCGTCTCTTTTTGGCTTAACTTTCTTATATACATAGTTACTATCAACAGTTATACCCCTTTGCTGCATTTTTGTAGAGGGTATCAAAGGCAACTAGCTATTGCGAGCTGCGACTGTGAACTGCATATAGATTGGGACGGGCTTATTACAGAGCTCCTTTTACAGATGCGAACATCGGCCCTTTACGACTGCTGCTGCTGCTGCTGCTACTGCTACAGCACGGTGGAAAAGCACTTTCAGCCACGCCCACCTTTCCACCTACCAGGTTCCACCTTTATGCTCTTTTAATAGCACTTGTTTAGCAAGCAAACAACGCCGGCAACTTAAAAAACTCATTCTCCCTCTCACACTCCCCCATAATCCAAGATATTTTTATAGCAAAAGTTTGAGTGTTTGTCTGTTTTATTAACCGCGCTCACTCGCTGACTTTTCCCCCTTTTTCTGGATCTACGATATCACCATGCTGCTTTGCTGCGATGATACCCGACCAAGGCAAAAGTTTTCTTGGCTTATTCATAACACACACACTGCCACTGGCTGACAATCATTGGCAACTTGCAACCAACTTGCCGCAACTTGATGGCATTCTTTCTTCTCGTTGAGTTTGTATGTTTTTGTTTAGCACTTGACGGGTTTGTTGTTGGCTTCAGATGTCTTTAGCTTGCACTGCTATTGCTTTAATTGATTGCTTGAAATAAGAAGAGGCAGAGCGGCAGAGAGGCAGAAACGACAGCTGCTTGCCACTTTCTCTGTGTGCTGCCATTAAGCTGCTGCAATTTCTTGCCGTCGCCGCAACGACAAACAACAATCTCGTTTCTAGAATGCAAACACTAATGACAAAATGCTAAAATTTAGCCGCCATCGTCGCCATCGGAGACATCGTCACCAACTCTAAAAGCAAACGATGTGGCGGGGGCATTGCGTTGGTTGCCTCGTCGCGTGTGCCCCACAGCGTTGTGCCACTCAGTCTGGCAACGCGCAACCAAAAACCGCACAAAAGCGAGGCATCCATTAATTTTCGCGCAACCGCAAAATTCAAAATTGTTTATAAAGCTACGCAGGATGCGGCTTCAGAGACACGTGCGGCATCCTGTGAGCTCTATCTCGGTCTCTCACACTCTCTCTCTCTCTCTCTCTCTTTCTCTCTGTCTAGCTCTAACTCTGTCTCACTGTCTCACTACCAGTTTGCCACACTGCCGCTTTTGACTGTCTTTATGGCCAGCGGCGATGCCCTGACAAAAAACAACTACAACTACAACTTCAACTACAAATTAAAATGAATTTTAACGAGTCAAAGCGAAAAGTGTCAGCAAGGCAAAAGGACTCCCATCCAGAATCTAGCCCAACAGCACTACTAAATTATACACAATGCTGTTAGCCAGCATCAGGAGCAGGCCAAGTTTGGCAACGCGTTATCCTGGCGTTTCGCTTCTCTAAAATTGCGAACAAATTACGCAGAAAACTATTATCGTTAGAAGCATATGTGACGCCGTTAAAGCGCCAAAGGCCCAAACTCTTGACTGTCCCCCCACATCACATGGCAAATGACTACGACATCCCCGCTTGAGTACCTAAATGCAAGCCACAGATCCTGCGGAGCCTCATCCGTTCCATATACTCAACCCGTGCCACATATTCTACCCATACTCGATGCCACAACTCGCTGCGTGCGGCGCTTTGTCTGTTTAACCCTGTCGCTTGCATGCGTGATGCGTATGCTTCTATGTCCTCTCCCCCTACCCCCAGCATCATATAACCATTGCCAATGCCCATTGTCTGGCCATGTGGAGGTGTACCCCAAAAACTCTGTCCAATCTCTAGACCAAAACTGACGCTCCAAACTTATCGTTCGCTAAAATTTCGTTGCCCTGTTAATGTTGTTAGTTGATTTCAGTTTTGCCTTTCAAAACATTTCTGTGTTCTCGTTGTCGTTGCCGTTGTCGTTGTCGTTGTCGTTGTCATTGTCAATGCCGTTGTTGTTGCTGTCGCTGACACACCCTACGTTGTGGCTCAACGGGGTCAATAGGGTTGGATTCCATTTCAGGTGAAGCCGGCAAAGAGCATTGCCAAAATTGTTAAACACACACACACACACACGCACACACAGAGGAATGTCAATACAGTCAAAGCGCACGCATACACACAGATGCATATACACTATATATTAGTGTATGTGTGTGTTTATGTATTTGAGTTATGTGCGACATTTTGTTGGTGGGAAGGAGAAACTGCATCCGATTTGAATGGTAATAAAAAGTAAAGCTGCTTTCGAGCACTCATGAATTCGCAACTGGTTGCCTCTCCTGCATGCCCCTCCCCCCCTCTTACTGTTTGTGAGTCTCTCTGTCTGCCAGTCTGTCTGTATGTCTGTCTGTCTGTTGTTCATCCGGTGGTGCGACAAAATGGCCGCCGTGTGCAACGGAAGTGCACTAAACTAAACTAAGCCAAATTAATTGCCAGTAGCAGAGGTTGTTTTAATGTGCCAACAAAACTTTGATTGCACAGAAGTGCAAAAGAGAAGCTAGTATTCGCACTCGAAAGCTGTGAAAACCGGCATAATAATTCGGCAATTCGAGAAATAAATTCCACCTCTAAATTAAAGTGAAATAGATGGGGGCGGGGGGGGCTGAATATAAAATCAAATTATGAACGTAGCCATAACTAGACGGAGAAATATTCAACTTGATTAAGCTAAAGGTAAGCCACAGGCAAATGGCTATGCTGACGTCTAAAACTGCCAAGAATTAACTGCAATAAACATAGAACGGGCGCAAAACATCTTCTCGCCCAAAACGAGGCAACAGAAACAGCAACAGAGCTAAAAAAAAAAAAGATAAAGCGGAGGAAAAGAAAGAAAACGTAGTGCAGAAGCAGGAAAATTAATGGTTCTCGGAAGGAATTTTAATAAAAATGCTTGTGACTAGATAGCAACTAGAGGTGAACAGAAAAACTGGCCAACTGCAGCAACCAACTGGCTTCCACAGCCACTGCCACTGCTTTTGCTGCTGCTGTTGCTGCCGCTGCTGCTGCTGCTGCTGTCATAATGCTGCAATTGTTCATTATCCACTAATGAACAAAAACTGTGTGTGAGTGTGTGTGTGAAATTCGCACACACAAAACCTAAATGAAGAAAATGCCGCACGGCGCACAAAGATGAAAAACCGGCGACGAATGACAGCAAGAGTGGCGAATAGAGAAGGAAGGGGAGAAAGGGACAGAATGCAGCGAGTTGCTGCGAAACACATTGCTCTGTCAGCAGCTGAGGAGTCAGTGCAGGACCATGAACAGAATCCAGCTTCCTGCCCAGCCAGCAAGTTTAATTTGCACCACAGCTCGCACGTTTTCTTATTTGCCGTCTGTTTTTGGGATAGAAAGAGAAAGGGAGAGGGAGAGAGAGAGAGAGTAAGAGAAAGAGGAAGAGGGAGATCTCTCTTGGGGGGCTCGACAGACGTTGCTTTGAGTGCATTACGTGGAATTTTTGAAGCACTTAAGCTGTGCCATAAAATGCTGCTGCCGCTTCTACAGAAACTGCTGTTGCTGCTGCTGCTGCTGCTGCTGCTCTCGCCTCACATGTGACAGTTGCAGTTGTGCCTGGGCTCGACTTGTATAGTCCTTGGTGAGTTTCGGCCTGAGTCTCAGCCGGAGCTGGAGATGGAGATGGAGATGGAGCTAGAGATGGTGCTGCCTTAGCCTGAGCCTTGAGTTCCTTTTGTCTGCAACGTTTTTGTTCGTGCGGCATTTTCTAATGACAATTGTTTTGCAATATAAATTGCACAAGTGCGCAATATTTGCTTTTGTTTATGCGAAAACTTCAGCGCTGCTGCCATTGTCGGTGCTGGAGAGTGCCCACCTCCTGTGCCTGACACCTGCCCACCGAAATGGAAAGGCGACTCAGCGAAGTAGCAGCAGGAACAGACGTTTTCAGCCATTTGTCTCGCTCTGCACGTTCCACACTCTATACATATGTACATATCCAAGTATGTGTGTGTGTGTGTGTGTGTGTGTGTGTTTGTGTGCTATCCCTGATGTTTCTTGTTTCATTACGGACTGTTATCCGTTGCCGGGTCGAGCCGAGCGAAGACCGCCCATTACCCAGAGCCTGCCACCAAATAACACCAACAGCAACAGCAACAACAACAACAGCAGCAGCAGCAGCAGTTGCATCCAATGGCTTTTGTTCAGGTCGTGATATTTGCTAAAATTAAATGACGTGAGTTATGAAATTAGATTTCTCTCCTCATCTATGCGACCAACAGAAACAATATCAAATGCATACATGTGTATTCAGAAACAAAAACTCAATGAGATTGCATGTCAAGGACTTGGCAAAATCTAATGCCAAACTAAACTCAATTTGGAACGTTTTAATTGCAAATAATAATTCTCTGTCAACAAATTTGGAAACAAATAAAATATGTATTTACTTTTTTTCACTTTTTGCATATCGAAATATGTACAATCGAATTATATAATAAGTATATAAAAACATTCATTATTAAAATAAATTAATTGTACAGTCTGAAGCCAAAACAACGCAATTTTAATGTATATGCTTATATAAATGCTTATATAAATGCTTATATAAACTAAATAAGTATGTAATGTGAGCTTATATTAAATATTTTAGTTAAGACAAATAATAGAAATAATTTCCTAAAAAAATATAACACATTATCCATAAATCAGACAAATTATAATTACCTTTTCTTCTTTTGAAAAGTGCAGTAATACAAAATTAGTAATTGTAATTCATTGGTCAAAAATACAATCCCCATTTATTATTTTCATCACTCATAAAACTTTCCAGAGCTTACTGAAATTGAATACAATTACTGAATATATTTTGCATTTTTTATGCAATTTGAAAGCATAAAATATGAGTTTAATGTGCAATTTTGTATGTATTTAAATTAAATGCGCTATATTAATACTCATATTTTCATAATCAATTGTGCTGGGCAGCGGTAAAAGAACTCTTAATATATGTTCTTTTTGATGTTGTTTTTAGTTATTATTTAACAGATGCAAGCGATGACAAGCAACAACAATGACAAGAGAGAGACAGAGAGAGAGAGTGAGAGAGAGAGAGAGAGAGAGAGAGAGAGAGTGAATGACACTAAGGTTGCCGGCCTGTCCTAAAACAAGGCGAGAATGAGTGACGAATTCATTCTTATTTGCATATCATTTTGCAAGTTAACAGTGAATGCGTACCGCATACTCTGCCACTTACATGCATACATGTGTGTGTGTATGTCTGTGTGTGTGTGTGTGTGTGGCGCGCATTAGTGGCACGTTGAAAAGCTGTCGTGCTGCCCGTGGACTGCCAGGGGCAGGCTGCTTTTGAAAAGCGTGGCAAACAGTGCAAATATGTAAGAGTCTAATGTAAATTTATTGTTAAGCGAGGGGAGGAGCTGGAGATGGCAGGAAAAAAAACCCTTAACGATGTCCCCGCAGGTCAGGCAGACAACCGCAGTGGCCAACAGAGGCAGCAGTAGGGCAACACCTACACCCATCTCCATCTCCATCTCCACATCCAGATTCAGAGCAGAGCCAACTGGCAGGTGCAGTGGCGTACAATAAATCTAATTTGCGTCGCATTTAATGACTTTGTCATGGCAGCCCCAGGAAAACTCGGCCAGGTCGACTCACCTGGCAGCTGACTGGTGGAAATAGTGGCCGACTCTGATGCTGCCACCTCTGCTTCTGCTGCTGATGCTGCTTCTTCTGCCATTGCCACTGTCGCTAATGGGGCACTTGGCAGTGTCCAGCGTTGGTGATATTTAAGCTGTTCCCCAGCGCAATTTTAGCCAGCAATAATTTTAGGTAACGGTGCAAAGTGCCCCATAAACAAATTAAAAGCGCTAATTAGAATTATGTGACAAAGTTAATGCGCAAATTGTAAATTAAACAATGTGCAAGCAAGCAGGCAAACAGGCAAAGCAGCACACGCTTTCTTACACTTGGGGTTAACGCTGCGGCTACGTAATGCGAGTATATACAAATAAGTACATAAATTACACTCAAATCAACTGGCCTAACTAAGTGGTGCAACAAATGTGGTGCATAGCTTGCTTCAAGGCCGAAAACTCTTTACTCTCACTCATCAACTCTCATCAAGTGTAATCGCTGACTCAGCATCAAAGTACGAAAAGTATTTTCAATAAATTGTTGCTCATCTGACAAGTGACTCTTCGAATTTGAGGCCGAGGCCGAGAACGAGGCCGAGGCCTGATTGTGTCTCCAATAAAACTAAGTACGCGACTCCTTCAAGATTCATGAGTCTGTAAAACATTTGTTCCTACGTGATTTGGCTGATTTATGCGGTGCTCTAATAAGTGCTGCTGATAATCAGACGCCAGACACGCCCCATTTCGAAAGAGAAAGCAAGTATCATACTTTTCGCATTGAAATCTATGTAATGACGAGAGAAAGAAATATATTTATGACCAGGCACACACACACACACACAATGAGAAAAGCAGCAACAAAAGCGAATGCAAACAATTTGCAATTTACAATTTGCATATTTGATGCTGTCTTAAACGTCACCCCTGAATGGTCTTAGCCCACTCCACTCCACACTCCCACGAACCTGCTGAATGCCTTAAGATTTTCGCCATGCGCTGGCATTTTTGATTTACAACGTAGCCTGTGAATTTCTTTTGCAGCATTTTAAAAATATTTCGTATTTTATTTATTGGGAATGAACCAAGAGGCTGACAGGCAACCAACCAGCTAAGAGTTCCTAATTCCGTTTCAAAAGCACTGCAATTGAGGCATATTCGAGTCACTCACTCAGTCAGGCAGACAGGCAGTCAGGCAGTCAGGCATTCATTCATTTGATTTGATAACATTTGAGGCGCCTCGTGTTACGCATTTCATCCAAAATGATTTATTAAAATTCCAAACGCAACAGAAACGGCATTAATAATAAAAAAGTGCCTTTGACTTGTGGCTGTTCAATGGCGGTTTGCGGCGACTGTGCAACAGTTTGAACTGGCAAATATCCTTAAGATACGTACGTGTACGTATATGCCTCGATTGACCACAGACAAAACACCAAATTCATTTGCTTTCAGCTTGAGGAAACAGGCAAACAAACTAACAAAACCGAACAAACAAACCAAACGGCAAGAAATCACAGGTTGTCACATAAAATATGCATTAGACGGCAGTCTAACGGCCAACCACTTAACATTACGAGTACGAGTCGCCGCAGCATTCAAACGAGGGGAGTGTTCAATTCTCTTGCACGGCGAAAGGTTAAATTTAAATTTGTGTTTAAGCTGGTCACACTGCATAAATTCCCATAAAATTATGTTGTTCTGCCGTCTTGCAACTTGCCTTGTCAAGATTTAATTCTCCCATGAAACCAAACTGAATCTTTAATGAGAAGCCAACAACAACATATTTGTTGTACTGATTGTTGTGGTTGCCATTGTTAAAGTAGCAACTGGACACAGGTGTCGAGTGCCCATCCCGTACTCTATACACATGGTGGCGGAGGGGGGGACATACGTATAAGTATTTTATTTGGTTTTGTGGCTCTTACATTTAATTTGTTATGCAAAGATTTCTCTCAACGTTGTCCGAACGTTGTTAAAGTTTTCAGAAGTTGCTAGTAAATGTTTCGGCAAAAACCGCATACACAACTTACAAACACACATACTTATCATATTCGCAAGCATTTGCTATAATTATTCCTTGACACAATTGCATTAAATTTATTACAATTGAACAAATATTAAAATTATACAATAATATTTGGCAAAGCCGAGCATTTATCTCATATTATTACACATATCGCACATATATTTAATTCCATCATATTAATCAATAATGTACAATAATACATTACACTTTTGCCTAGTTCTATAACTAAATAAGTAGTTTATTGCAACCATTATTAAGATTTATCTAATAAGCATTCTCAGTTTTCCAATTGAATGCAAATTAAATTCGTTTAATTTAAGCTTTAAGTAACATTAATTAACAATATGATTGTTATTGTAATATTTATGCAGATTTACTATATTGAATCGCTCTTTGATCACAGAAATCGTAGCAAATATTTCCTTTTAAACAATAAATTTCCTAGCAGCATATTCTTTCTATCAAACTTGACACTAATGATTGTTCATTGAAGTTCTCAAAGTTATGAGCGAAGTAAAGTTCCCACAACATTCATAAACCATTTTTTCGGAAATTTACCCACAAATATTGAAAATTTACAAAAAAAAAAACGTTTGTTATTCACAAGGGATATTACTTTTTCAATGGGCTTTCAACTCTTGCTTGATTATTGAAAGTTACTTTATTTTGTAAAATGTTATTTATTCACAAAATTTCAGATTGTTCTCTCGAAATCCTTAAAACTTATTAAACCCTTTACTTTAAACAATGTATAAGTGTCTATTAAGTTTGTCAAAGAAAAAAAATGTGCGTAATAGGACAGCATCAACAGCCAAGTCGATATACCCATTTCCATCCGTCTGTCCGTCCGTCTGTCCGTATGAGCGCCTAGATCTCAGAGACTATACGAGCTAGAGACACAAAATTTGGTATGTTGGTACGTCGAACTAGAACCAGTTTGTGTTAGTGGTAGTGAAATTCCTTATAACCACTCTTTACAAAAGTAAAAACAAATCGAAATGCTCTACGCCTTGATCACATTCAAAACACCTGCAACACATAAAAGCTTTAGCAAAAAAAAAAACACAACATTTTGAGTGATGCCAGCTGTGGCATAGAAATGTTCTCGGCGTGTACTGTACTTTATTACAACAGAGGAAGCAACAACAACAACAACAACAACAACAACAACAACAACAGTGTCCACTAATAACACCAATGCAGCAACACAGACAAAAACAATAAATAAATAAAAAGATGGCTGATGCCTGCAAAGCCGCAACAAGCACACAACACACGTAGCAGTTATAAAGCAGATACACATACAGGCCAACACACACACTCACACACACACACACACACACCGAGTGTGAGAGAGTGAAAGAGATAGCAAGCAAAAGGAGTAATCTGACTCGTTTTTATTTGTTTTCACAATTTCAACCATTTCTGCATGTGTATAAAATGGTTGTGTTTGTGTTTCTGCTATTTTTGGGGGCATCCTTTTGGCGCACACATGCAGAAATTTTTCTTCACGCGCTTGTCAAACCGTTGCACCGCTGTCATCCATTCGCTGGGCTTACCCCTGGACTGAGTTCTGGCTCTGGCTCTGATTCTGATTCTGTGTCCAGCTTCGCTTAGTTGTCATGCGCCGCCATAGACCAAAACTCGTGGCTTCGCTTGAAGGACTCGCGTACGTGGACACAACAAAAATGTTGCCCTCTGTGTATGTGAATGCTGAACGCAGTTGTGAATTTTTACAAGGTTTGCAATTTTTTTTCCTTCTGGTTTCTCTGTTTTTTCGTTTTTAGTGAGCCGCTGACAACGTGGAGGAGCACAGTTTGAGGTTGGGCTTATTTGTTTTGCCCGCTGGGCAGTTTTCACTACCGTTGCTGCTTTGTTTGCCCTTGCTGCGGCCCGATTAAAATGTGCTCGACAAAGGAATTATTTAATACACGTTTCACCTTTTTGCCAAGATTTTTATTTACACTGCAGAACATGTGTCTACCTCTGTGTGTGAGTGTAGATTGCCTCAAGCAAATAACGTGTTGGTTACACATTTGTATTCCCGCTCTTCAAATATTTGGCTTGAGCAAGTCGCTTACATTACAGCAGCTGAAAATATAAAGTATACGCAGCATTAATATGCATGTCTATCTATCTGTATAAGTATGTGTGTGTATGTGTGTGTATGCGAATACGATTGCGTGTGGAAGTGTGTGTATTTACAGGTGTGCGATCCTTTAACGCTTGACAGCATTCATGATTTTGATATGGGCAAACTTTTGACTATTACAATAAATGCAAATGACGTGTGCTAAGCAAATGCTCCAACTGCCAGCCAAGAAATGATGCTAACGTTTATTTATGACGCCAGCTGAAATGCTCTTGATAATAATTTAATTTAAAGGTAACAAAGTCGACACAAATTCTAGGAATGGCAGACAGTACTAGAACATTTTGCCGAATTACTCTTCCAAAACGAACCACAACGAACACTCTTACTCGCACTCATTCACACATCAATTGAAGTACATTAAAAGTAATGCTAATGCTCGGCAATTGGCACTCGTGCACGTTACACATATCTTTATTTACCTAAGACTCCCACACACACACACACACACACTTATATTCACACTCACACTCGCTTGCTGAGACATTTATAGCCGCTGTGCCGCGCGCTTTACGCTTCACTTGCAATTAGCGATAAAATAGCGCTTAACGCCAAGCCAGAATTGGCTCTGGCAAGTGTCGAGACTCTGTGCTCTGACTATCATCATATCATAAGCATTTATTAGCAAACGCAAATCAGAGCACATTTATAACCATAAGAAATCGAAATGCTTATTGCCCAGGCAACCCGTTTGACCCCCAATACTAGACCAGAATTCTTCCCCAGGCCTGTACTGGCCATATCGCAATACTGATCATTTGCTAAAAGGCGGCGCACAAGTGCAGCATCATTTCCGTTACATATAAATACACTTTTCTGCTTCAATTGAGACTGGGCCATGACTTGGCCAGCATCAGTATCAGCATCAGCATCGGCATCAGCGTCGGCATCAGGTTGAGCTTCAGTATTGGCATCTTCCGCACGGCAGTCAACAGTCAACGAGCGCAATTTAAACTTGTTACGTGCTCCAAGTGCCCAAGCAACGTCATGTTGAACGTAATGAAATGTGGCACACACACACACACCAACACACTCTCAGACACACTATCGATAGGGATATAGCAATAGCTAGTCAGACACGGCAGCATTTTTCTGCCTGATTTGAAAGCGACGATGCTGGCAGTGCCTATCGAAGCGTATCCTTTTATGATTATCAGCGTCATGCTTACTCGTCGTCTCATCCTTATACTCATTCTCAGGGCTCATCGTCGTCTCATCATGTGTTTATCTAATGCTCGAAATTATGAATGAGCTGACTGGGATTTTGCAGTCAAATCATTGCCAATTTCAAATGTACAAGCACTTCTTTTCAGCTACGTTACGTATACGCCGTGTTATCGAACATGTTGATTATAGGCTGCATTTACGACTTTTGTTTTATTTCATCAAGTTTGTGGCGCGCCTAGATAATGTGGCAGGTTTTGTGGCCTTGTTTGCCAGTTTGCCATAAAAGGCAATCATTCATTTAATTTCCTTTCTCGGCAGGTACAAAAATTCAATCAAATTTCAAGTACAGTAAACGCCGCCAATGTGTGTCGTTTGTCACTAGGCTGAGCTATCAAATTTACCAGCAAGTGATAAGCACTGTAAGAGCATGTATAAATATGTATTTGTGTGTGTGTGTGTGTGTGTGTGTGTGTGCGTATAATTCAATTACTATTCTTATAAATTGCATTTAGGCTAGAATAAAATGCAGTCAGCAGGATGCCGTTCAAATTTGACCTATACAAGAGTAATTGCCAATGAATAACCAATTAAAAGTAAATATTCGAGAAAACTCATAAACGAATTGGAATTTTTAAAAGACTTGCCAAATAAAAGTACAAGAATAGTACATAGTAACTACCTCAAACATTCGATCAATCAAACAGTAATTAAAACTTCAATGCCAAAGCAATGGCAAATAAACAACATGGATAGAATCTGGCAAGCCACAAATCCACAAATTGTTCACCATTCCATCCATAACTCAGGCCAATAAATTCCACGCCTTTCACTACGCTCGCACACTGATTGCAGCCGTTTGATGATAAATTAAGCCATGTGTCTACAGCTCGAATTTATTATGCGCCAAAACGCCAAATGGCTGTCAGACCTGGGGCAAGCCGCGAAACCTTTTAAACTTTAAATCCCGCTTCAATGCATCATCGCCAGCCAAAGTGCGGCCTTAGCCAAGTTAGTGCCAAAGTAAAAAAAAAAAAAAAAAAACACAGCGAAAAAGAGAGAACTTTGCTGTTGCCTCGTTTGCCATAAATTGCAAAAGTGGCTTTGCCTGGCAACTACATAGAATCCCAGGACAGCACACAGCCCATCGCCCGTAACCTTTCAGGGGTCTTGTTTATACGCTTCACACGCTTGTCTTTTCACTTGGCAACTCCTTCTCTGCCTCCTGCCATTATGAAATTATTAATGTTTATGACGGAGTCGACGTCATTCGATTGCCTAATGCAATTCATAATTTAGTTGCATTTTCCGTTTATAATAATTCAAGGTATCATTGAGAAGTTGCTCCATTTCTCTCTCTCTCTCTCTCTCTCTCTCTCTCTCTCTCTCTCTCTCTCTCTAAATATATATATATTCACGTGCAAGTTTTAATTTGACGCCAAAGCCACATTTCCGTTTCAGAGCGATTTGATTTTGTTATAAACTAGCGCACACACCCATGTTCCTGCTGGAATATTTGCTAGCCATGCTTTATTGGTTTAATATTGGCTCATATTTTGTGCAGCCAAACGAACCGAACCGAACCGAACCGAAAGGGGGACAGGACATGGACAGAACATCGACAGGGGCTGCCTGGCAGTTGGTTTGTCTAGCTGCTGCCTGGACAGGTTTTGTGAGTTGTGACAAGTTGCCAATGGGGCTTTAAATTTCAATATGCTGCTGCGTTCAGCTTCATGTCATCGTGTTGCCATTTCCCACTTTTTCCCAGTCTGTCTGACCGTCTATCTGTCCGCCTGTCCATCCGCTTTGTGTGCCTGTCCGTGCGGGTGTAGTACCGAAAATTTATGGCGTAATTGAAACCGGAAACTACAACGTTTTGTGGTGAATTTTAATAAAGTTCGCCTTTGTATCAGAGTTATTTATTGACAAATAGCAGATAATTTGATTTTGTGCCAATATTGAAAACAATGCAACACACACGCACACACACACACACTGAAAAGAATCATAAACTACGGTCAAAGGCAGCCCATCCAATCATCTATGTCTATGTTTTACAATTTTATTCGCATAAAAGGCGCAGTTTTAATTGGCTAGAATGGTCATGTTCAGGCAAGAGAGCGACAACAGATTTTCTTTTTTTTTTGGCAAAGGCCATTGAATTTAAGGGGCGACATAAATGAAAATGTTTACACTTTTCAATGGCAATTAGCTGCAATTGAAGAAAAGAAAATTGCTCTAAAAAGCATCTCAAAAATAGAACAGAAAGCGGAAAAGTAAGACAGACTGAAGGCAAAATGCCAATGTATGTTATTAGCGCCATTGAATGCGCTTAAATATTTAATAAATAACTATGATGAATTTATTACAGAATTCACATCAAAGTTTAGCAAGAATTTGGGAATTCAAATAAATAAATATAAATATATATACAATTATAAAAAGCATTTAAAACCATTGATTTAATTAAATGTAATTATTTTATTTTACTTTATTAACATTGATAGTTAAGTTTATACAACTAAAACTAACCAAAAGTATAAGAAAATATATAGCGCTAGCTGCTTACTTAAAATTAAGTAAATTTCCTTACTTAAAGTATTTACTCAAAAGTAAAATATTTACACAATAGAGAAAACTATGAGATTTACCAAATTGGGTCAGAGACAACACTGCGCTGATTTGGTCATAAAATAATGCTGATGAGACGATTTCAAAGTCATAGATAAAAAAGTTGTGACAAGTTTCTATACAGTTTTTTTTTTTTGGGCAATAAAATTCCATTAAATGAAAGACAACTTATCATGCCAAAAGGCAGCAGCGGCATGAGCTTGAAGTGCTCCCAAAGGAATGCAAAACGAGACAACGTTCACTGATGAGAATGATGACATTTTTATAACTGAAAGAGCCAACACACACACACACACACACACAGAAAGTCAAAAACTAGTTCAATTTCATGCCTGCATTCGGGCAAGGGACGAGCTTAGAGAGAGGAGACCAAATCCAAGGATGTGACAAAGGCATATTAATGGGTCTGCCGCTGTCCCGATGGGCAAGATTAGCCATAAGTTGCCATCGTCATGGCACATAAGTAGAAGCCCATTTAACAGTCGCCCTCTGTGTTAGCCGAATGTAACAACTTCGGGCCAAAGGCAGAACTGAAAGCCACAACCAAGTTGACCAAATGCCGACTTTAAGCATTTATGAGAGCTCAACACATAGCTCGATTTCCACTCCCACTTTGAGTTATGACTTTAATTTCAATTTCAGCCTGGATAGCAACTCCTATTTGTATTTCCGCTTCTTTCTTTCTCTGTACTCGTGTTTGATTCTCGAGTTGGCATGACCAAAAGCCAATGGCCATAATTCTAAACTCTGTGACGGATCATAAATTGAAAACTTGTGGATGGGCGACAAGAGATGAAGCCATCAGGACAGAAGCCAATGACGAAAGCATTGAAAGTCTAATCGAAGTGAAAATATTGAGTTAAGTTCGCAGGAAAATGAAATTGGAAAATGTTGAAAGAAAGATTACAACAAACTTGAAAAAGACAACTAGACACATGTTTAAACTTATAAAACTAATATATATAATTATATACGTAAAGATTACATTTTGTTTAATGCCGAAACTCAAATACTCGAGTACCCAAAGAAGGGTATACGAAAAATGATAGCAAAGCAATAAAAAGAACAGGCACAGTAGCTGCAAATTACTTTCCACAGGAACATAGAGTTCTAACAACAGTAAACATCAAACAAAAAAAAATGTAATAAGGCCAATGGCAAAAGGTAAAAGGCAAGAATGCGATTGGAAAACGATTTTCATTTCTGCAGCTAATATAAACGACAAATCTAAACGAGGCTGGATTGCAAGTAGCAAAAAATGGTAACACACACACAAGCTCTCACACTCTCACACACAGATACCCTCACACATGCAGACAATTTCGAAATCAATATTTATGACTACCGAAGCAGATTTATTGCAGTTTGCATACACACAGAGAGTATTGAGTGGAAAGGAGTTTGATATGGTGAGAAGGAGGCGGGGAGCGGTTGCATGGGTCAAAGTGCAGGGGTGTGAGGCAGCAGTTTGTGTTGCTGCTGTCATTGATTTGCACATTGTCTCATTGGCATCTTTTTGTTGCTGCTGCAGCTGCTGTCGACGCTTTTTGCTGTATTCACAAAATAATAATATCCTTTCTTTGATTTTTACATGTGCATAACACTAAAACGGATATATACATAGAGAAACAAAGAGAGATAGCAATACAGATATAGACAAGGGAGAGAGACAGGCATAGCTGTCTTTTCTCCCTTTTGTATTTGTACTTAGTTACGCTTATGACACTGCAGCATTTCAATGATTTATGCATTTTAAACAAAATGTCAGCAAATGGATGAAAAACTTCTAGCATAAAAGACGAATTCAGCTAAGTTCCCTGCTATTCTATTTTGCGAATGTCTGATGCCAATGGCAAAATGTACGAACTGAAAGAGATCAAAGAAAGACAAATTGAAATTTGTGCTTGGCAAGCATTGCATACTTTTGGGCTGCTGCCGTTAAGTAAAACAAAAATTGCATTCAATTAATATACACACACACACACAGATAGATAGCCGCTAGCTGTATTTACCGTTTGGCACACACACCCACATACCCTTTCATTCCCCTTCTGCTCAGACATTGCAAAACATAGCAAAATTGCGTTTGTTGTGTTGTTTGATTTTGTGCTGCCAAGCACAAGTCCAATTGAATTATGAATTTCAATTTTACTTCAACAGCACAACAACTGCAACAATAACCAGCAATGTTAGCAAATGCATAAACAAACAGTAATTGCTACCTAGCCAATGGAAATCTCCAAATGAGAGTGCGACCCTTCAAAGCAAAGCGTCCTGTTTGTTTTAGATGAGGATGTTGCAGGCTGAGTTTGCAGCTGTTGCTACATACTACTCAGCATCAAATGCGATTCCTACTATGATAATAATCATAATCATCACCATCATCATGATGATTGTATGTGTGTGTTGCTCTGCATTGTTCATTAAAACCTTAAGCTGTTTGTCTTCCCTGCAACACATACACACACACACACAATCAGATGTTTTGGGGATTTTGTTGTTCTTAACTTCACAAAAAGGCCGAAACATTGCATATTGAATGGTTGTCCTATTTGTCTGTCCATGTGTGTGCCATTATTTGATTGAGTTTTCGTTGTTCAAATTCAAACATAATATTTGATGTGATTGTTACTTTCGAAAAATGATAGAAACTGTGCAAACAAACTGTATACATGATATTCATTTGCATCCAACAGATGCTATTATCAAATTAAGTTGGTCGTTAAAAGCTTGTCAGGCTTCTGAATCCTACTAGTACTTTGTTATCACGGCCAAAAACAAGCAAGCGCAAGTTTTTGGCTAATGAGACGGATTTAATGAACTACAAACAAGTTACCTGCAACACGGCAGCAGCAACATCTGCCACAGCGGCGGCAGCAACAAGCATAACATGCCGCAGATTGATGTACAGCATTGTCATGGGCACAACCAAGCCCACTCTTCATACGAGGGGAGCACACATGTACTCGTAGTTGCTGTTTGGCTGCCCTGCGGCAATTTTGGCAACTTCAGCTTCAGTCTCGGCTAACAACACAGACACGACGATAGCAGAGGCGGCCATAAGCCGTGGCTGAGGCCTTACTTATACTTACCACACATTGCGCGGCTTATTTCATTAAATATGACAGCAAGCTGTAAGTAACATGGCCCAAAATGCCGCCAGCCATCGCTAGTAGTTTGCGTTAACAATGTGCTTCGCTGTGGCCAAATTTGGCACTCGTCTTAAACGTAAACCAATTTACTAACAGTCGAACTTCAACTTGAAGCTTAGATTAGAGCACTTAGAATATATTCATAAGTATGAACTGTGCTTGATATGAAATGCTTAATGTTTTCAGCATTTTAAAGATGTTTCTCTGCATTCATTTTTCCCTCTTCATATTTCTAATATTTAAATAATAAAAAATTCTTAACTTTTATTTAGTGCTTGAAGACCAAACCAAACTTTTCAAAACTTTCGAGCAAATACGTTTGCGAATTTAATTAAACTGCCCATTGCTTTGAAGAAATGAAGAAATGAATGTGCGGATGGATGAGTAATGAAATCAATTATGTCAGCAAATGCGACAAAATAGTCAGACACACACACCCACAAACACACACACACACACACACACAGGCTTATACTCGCCTTAGAATTTTAATGAAATTATGCAGATTTTGTGCCTACATTGCACAGTGTAAAAATAAATCAAAATACTGACATAAATTTAATTAAAAATCTACATTTCGCTTGCTTCTCAATTTCATCCACTGTGCATGGCTTTAAATAAGTATGGTAACGGCTTAGGGTTGGGCTTGTCCCCACTTAACCCACTCTGTCTCTCTGTCCTTCTCCCTCGCCCTGTAAGACTAATTGTCTTCATCAAAGCAGCACTTTAACTAATAGATAACACGCGTATTATATTTCGCCAGAAACTCCTTCTCTGACCCCTTCCAAATTTTCAACTGTAAATAAATATTTAATTAAATTCTTTTGCCTGGCAACGACAGCAGCAATAGCAGCAGCAGTAATAGCAGCAGCAGCAATAGACAGTTGCATATTAAATCTCAAAAATCGTTAACTCGAGTCGCCAATTTAAAGGGAGCACATTAAGGAAAATGCGATCAGTTGCACAGACATCGGAATACGCGTAAATGAAAAGCTAATAAGAGACTGTTTGTTGCAAATGTGTTCGATTTGCAAACCGATTAGCTTAAAACCGAACACAGTGGGGCAAGTGCTAGCTTGATTGTGAACCAGGAGCAGGAAGAGGAAGGGGCCAGCTGGTCATCAGAGCTGTGCAAACATTGGCAAGGAGGGTGGGGATGGGATGGGGCAGCTGGCACCTGTTTCTTGTTGTTATCCTGTTGAAAGCCGCAAGCAACAGCAACGCATTAGGCTGCAGAAACAAAGGCAAATGCAGCAGCTGTTTGGCAGCAGTCATGAGCGACTTAGTGCAACAGCAGCAACAACATGCAACAGCAACAACTTTCTAGCACCGGCAACAACTTAATTCCCCAGCAAAAATCTTTTGCCTTTTGGCGGCCAGTCGCACTTAGGAGCTGCCACTACCTCTGCCTCTGCCTCTGTATCTGCCTCTGTTTCTGTTTCTGCCACAGCCTGCCTGCTATTATTTAGTGCGTAGGCAATTCGGCACTGCGAGTGCTTAATTACTTACATACCCATAGCCTCTGCTAGCTTGCAACGGGGGGCTGGGGCGAGGCATGCCACTTGGCCAAGATTAAAATGCCAGCTTAGTGCAGACTTTTGCATGTGAAATTAGAAGCTTAAACAGAGTGCAATGTGTATGCTTGTAGTACATAGTAGCTGCAACTTGTTTGTGGCATGCCCCCAACACAGCCTGTGAATGTAGTATGTGTTAACGTGTGTGTGAGTGTGTGAGTGTGTGTGTTTGCGTTTGTTGCTGCATGCGTATGATAAAATAATTCACTCGACTGCAACTCATAAATTCTCTAAGGTAGCGCATAAATTTTCAACAAATCTCGGCAAAATGCCGCAAAGCAGCCTCTAACCTCAGACGTGATCCAAACAAAGGAAAGCTGAGGGAAAAGGCGGTACAGGAGGGTCATGAGATGAGCAGCAGACAACACCGCAACTCTTGCTGTTAAGCTTAGTCAACGATGACTCCTGGCCACGGTTTACTCTTAGCTGCCACTTGACTTTCACTGCAAGACAGCAAACATTACAACAACATTTATTTAGCCAAATATATGTGCCTACACATGCGACCCGACTGGAGACAGAGGAGTTTGGGCCCAAACATGCAGCATGTAGCATGCAACGCATCTATTGATTGTCCTCAACAATATGGCATGAGTTTAGCAGCAAATTGACTTGTTGGCTTCGATATTTGTACGTTCGGATAATCAAGTTATTTATTAATATATCGAGTGATTTTGCAAGTGAATAATATGGACATAGATAGACTAGTCGGAATACACTTCTACAGTGCAATAAATTAGTAAATAAACTATTTATAAGGATTTGTGAAAATTGTGCAAGTCTTTTAAAGAAATACTTTGGTAAAACATTCATAGATTGGCTATAGCATGTAGTAGAAACTGACAAAACGTGGAAGAGAGCTTAACCTTTTTAAATTACATAAGAACAAGTATTTGGCAAGTATTGTTGTGTCTTGTTATACATATGTTGATATATTTGCCATATCAGCAAACTCAGTGACGGGAACTACAACATCTACAACAACACACAAAAGACGAGCTCAACTTTCAGGCGTTCTTTCTATGTTGCTCCTTTAGAATTCTCAATTGGTTCTAGTAGCACATCATAAAGAACAAGCTTGAATCGTTGGAAAAGCCAGCTCAAATTGTACTGATGAGGGAAATTGGCATCTCCTGAAACAGCTGTTTACCAAGCGTAGCTCCTTGCCTTGTGACAAGTATTTTTGTATTTTGTTATATCGAGTCGGCTGGTACCCAATTTTATTATATAAGACAGTTAATAATCCATTCAACTTTTAAGAAATATCATGGAGATATCAGAAACTAAAATAATATCTAAAGCCAATTTGACAATCGTCAAAAGTTAATTAATTTAAATAAGAACATCTAATTTATTGCTTCGAAGTTCAAATAGATTGATCTTTAACAAATTGCTCAGAACATTAGTTCCTGAGACATAATCAATTTAAATTCCCTTTCCAGTTGCGATAATATTCATCTGCTTTGTGTTCAAGATTTTACTTGTTTCCACCTAATGCGAGGTTTCACGAAATAAATGACTTTACAACAGCTTCAATACATTATGAACCTCTCCGACTCTTGCCTAGAGACACAACACGTGTAATATTATTCCCAGAAGCGGAAGTGTCAATAATTTTGATTTTTACACTTGTTAAAGTCAATGCAATTTCATATTTGGACAAGGACGCGCACACACACACCCAAAAGCAATAAAGAAGCTAAAGAAAAAACGAAATGGAAGCAGAACAGAGCAAAACAGAATAGAAGAAAACGAAGCAGAGCAAATGGTAGACGGCAGAGAGTTTACAATGTAATGTGGGCTGTAAAATAACAATAACAAGGCAACAGAGCAACAACAACAGCAAAATTACCATTTAAAAAAGAACCAAAAAGAAAAAAACAAAATAAATCGTTGCCGTTGCATTTTGCACGCATCATTGATGCCCAATGGAGTGTGCACACACTGATACAAAATGGCGACTGGCCATATGAGTGTGTAAGAGCGTATACGACGAGAGTGTAAAAGAGTGTACCGAAAAAGTTTGCATGAAACAGTATTCGCTTGGTATACTTTCTTCATTGGCCAACTAGTAGCATTTTGTTTGGCAATTGTTTTGGCCACTTGCAAGTAAATCAAAAGGTTGCTCTAATAAACGGAAACGGAAATGCGCACATGCAACTTTTGGCAGCATTGGTCGAGAGAGAGAGAGAGAGAAGAAAGAATGCTGAGCAACTTTTCTACACCTCAAAAGAAACAACATGACAAAAGAAAGAAAAAAAGGAAAACTCATGTACACAAAAAAATGTCACATAAATTTCAAGACTAGCGCCATGTGCGCTTAAAGTCCAAGTAAGAGCCTTCTAAGCACTGTAGCCGTGGAAGCTCGGTTATTGACTAACTCGAGTGGAGAAAGCGGGCTAACAGTGTGTGCTAACAGGCAACAGAAAGTAGTCAGCATCAAGCAGCCAGCAGCCAGCAGTCAGCATTGGCAATCCCTTAAGATTCTAATTTATATCAGTGGCAAACTTATTTCCTATTTCCGCGCCGCTGTGAAAATGTCGTACGTGATTCAATTATAAAATGCGGTCTCTCAAATCGTTGCAAAATTTATGTATTTCATTTTATTTGCAGCGTCCACGTTCGCCACTGTCTTAGGGCTGCCACATGTGGCCCATGGGTGTTCCCCCGTTCCCTCGTTCCCCCCCCAACCACCATTTTAATGGACTGCCTCGTAAAATGGCACAAAAAATGTCACGAAATTTATGCGCACCATAAAGAGCCGCAAAATTCTTAAACAAAGCTTGCCAAAGGCTACCCGACCAGCTGAAATAGAATGGAATGGAATGGAAAAGGGGGAACAAAACGGAATGGCACACTTTAAAGGTTGCCACTTGAGCTGCGGGCACTTGTAGTTTTGCGCTTACTTAGCCGCATTTCAAGCGCAGTTTGGATATCAAATTAATTATGCACTTGCCGTGCTGATGAGTGTCTTGTCCTGATTCTGATTCGGGCTCGGATTTGGGATCTCGTCCTGCTATTGATATTGGGGTTGCCTAATGAAAGCCGGCTTGCGGTTACTTACCATTGTTAGGGGCTAAGCATCGTTTGCAAATTGAGCAGCTGCGCTCAGCTTTTGTTAGGGCAAATTCTCTATGCAGTTTCCCTCTGCGGTCGCGACCGGTTTGCCGTCCATCAATTTGCATAGTTAATTGCTGATTGACCTCAGGAGAAGCTCTTAATGTTACCGATAATAGGCTGTGGTTGCTTTGTGCACTTCAGGCTCTTAGACTCAACGTGTTCACTCAACGTGTCGTTGCTTAATGTCCCACGGTTTTATAGACACCATTAAAATAGTCAAAAAACAACGAAAAGGAAGCGAATGCAAGAAAAAACTTGAAAGCACATGAAAAATGTATTTTCATAAAAATACAAATGGCATTGCAAAGAAATGACAGACAGCACTCGGTGGATGTTTCATTTCGTAGTTCTTTTGCGTTATTTCCTTAACATTTGCTTGTCCTGCCATCAGTCAGCTCTGTGCAAAAGTCATAAATCGCAATGCGTGGATTATGCAATTTTCATGTTTGCATTTGCAACGGCTTAAAGCACACACACACACACATACACACACCCACACACACACAAAAAGGCTGACAACAATGCGTTACATTTAGCATCAAGGACAGCAACGGCAACAGCATCAAAAGCGAACAAATGTTAAATGTATTCAGTAATATGAAGGCACGATGCATGCAACGCCAACAGGAAGCATCTGTATATGGCGAACCTAAGTAGCTAAGGATATGTGGCACTTGCAACAGTAGCAGCGGCAGCAACACCGGAAGCCATCAAACAATGACGCGTATGTGAGGCAACAGCACGACAGCTTCAAATACCAACTGTGTGTGTGTGTGTGTGTGTGTGTGTGTTTATGTTTGGCATATCAAAGAGCAAAAAAATGGCAGAGAACTAAAGACATTTTAGTTGTTAAAAAAAAAGATATACGATTGCAGAAAGTTGTTTACACATGCAATGAAAATAATATGAGTTGCCCCCCATCCAAAAGGATTTTAACAAACATAGTAGAATCTTGGCATTTGGCATTATGGAAATGCTGCCCGGGAATGTTCAATTTTGCGTTATTTTCAGAATACAAAAGAAGAATTATTCTTTATCTTGTTGTCAGATATTAATTGAAATGTGAATAAATGTGAATTTAGAGATGTTTTGAAACCTTTGGCTAGCATTTAAGTTAAGTTGACCCAACGTTTACAGTGTAAATTAAATGTGAAGAAACAGCATCATATACATAACTTCAACTTCAACCAGTATATAGTATATAAGGTTATTAAAGCAAATAGCTGACATGTAACGATTAACAAGTTGAGAGACTCTACTTTATGTTTGACTGCAGTTTGTTGTTGTTTCTAGAACCGATTTAAGTTAATGGATCCCACGAAAAGTTCAACAACATTTTTAATAAAAAAAAACGGCAGCACAGCTTCGGTTAACACGGCAAGCCAAGAGAGACAGGGAGAAACAGGTAGAGATCCCACAGATACGCTAATCAAAATGAACATAGTCAACGAATATGCTTGCACGTTTGACACTTCAAATGCGTAAAACAGAATCCAGTTGCAACGAAACTCAACGCAAATCAACCGCTGAACAAAATGCACAGTCAAAGGAAAGTTGCCGCCTGCTGGTGAAATGGGTTTGATGCTCGATGGCAAGGGGTCAGAAACAGGAGGGCAAAAGCACGAATGTACGTAAGCTATGTGAATACGAGTACGTACCCCATCTCGGAAGTTTTTATCTGGTTTAAGCAAAGGGAAAATCAAATTTCACTGCAACAGCAGCAGCAGCAGCGACGCTTTGGCGACTGAAAACCAACCAACTGCCATGTGTGAAAATTTTTAATACATCAACTCAAAGGCGAACCACAATGCCACCCACTCAACCACCGTTGGGACAGTGGGCGGAGGACGGAGGGTGGGGCGCACAGCAAAGCGCAGCCCCAAATGAAATGCATAAATAAACCTTGCACAGGGATCGTGGCATCAACACAGGACACATATCCTGTCTGCCTGGCTTTAGCTCCAGTCCCGTCCCCTTTCTCCACTTACACCCTGTCTTCCCCACAGTCTGGCACTCTGTCTGTCTTGATGGTTGCCCGGCGCAGTCAAAGGCACAAAAAGTCGCTGCACCCGCAACATAATCATGTTCTCGAATTGGTTGAAATACAAGTGTGCGTGTGTGTGAGGGTGTGTGTGTATATGTGTATGTGTATATGTGCGGCAAATGGACATGCAAAACTTAAAAGCGCCAACAATGCAGGCACACAAACAATTTAAATATAAATAATTTGTTTACTCATGTTCATGCTCATTGTTCATCCTCATTTGTTGCTGCTGCTATTGTTGTTGCATTTGTTGTCTGTCGGGTGTTGCTGCTGCTGCTGCCTGCCTGCCTGCCTCATACATAATAAAGTGTCTGGGCAATCATTTGATGCTCGGACTGACCGTGTCAGTGAGTCGCGTTTACAGACCATCCACCTCTTTCTTCCACCACTTTGGCTTAACCAAGGCTTCAAGCTGGACCGAGGGCATGGCCTGTTTCTGCCGCCAGGCCACAGCACCAACTAAATAATTTAGTTATACTGAGCCCACACATGCCGCTGGAGTGTAGTACTATGTGGCTGACCAGTCAGCAGCCAACAATTCACTCAGTTTTTATGTTGAACGCAAATGTTAATAAGCCGCCAGAGGTCAAATGTGCTGGCAGCATGCAACATGCAACATTGAACCAATTTGCAGCATAGGGAGTTACAAAATGCATGTGCCGCAAATAATATTAAAATTGTTGTAAATAACTGATAGCACAATATAAACGAATAAGTTGTATTTAAAATAGGGGCGAACGAAGTGAAGACACGCTTTTAAATGCTTACAAATACTATATGCAGGTACTCATATTTGTAGTCTTATTACAAATTGGTAAATTAGTAATGGATTGTCTACCTATATGTATGTTGTATCGTATTAACCTGCATAGTTTACATCATAATATCAATTTCGAAAGCCCATTAGCCTCGTATATAATTTCTGAATCTTATATAACATATTCTCAATATTGATTTATTATCTTATATTATTATTACTCATTTAATTCATTTTTAATTAAGTGAAATAGGTCTTTTGTAAGCTCTTTTCAAGAAAATAAATTATTAAAATTTAATATACTATGTGAAATTGTTTATTTTGATTTACTATTTTCTTTGCTGTAGAAAAATAATTAACTTTCAATATTTAATTGAAACTATGACAAAATAAATATTTATTTTCAATGAAATGCAAATGATGCTAATTAAATTGAGAAATAACAAAAGACAAAGATTTTAAAGGCTATTTATTTCGACAAAATAAATATGATTATCCAAATACAATTTTAAGGCAATTATCAAAGATGTTTTGCATTAAGAATTGCAAATTATTTTAATTATTAACATCACTTTTGTTATATTATTTCATTATTTTTATGATTGCCCAGTGCCACATAAGCTGAATGATAGCCCAAGTCAAAGGATGTGTTTTAGTTAATGTCAACGTCGCTTTTGGATATGCCACACATCTTAAATGCAATTTAATCAATTTGAAGTTTAGATAAATGTCAAACCATTTTTGTTTATTATTAATTTGCATTTTGATTAGATTCTGACAATGTCAACGGAACTGACATCTGCCACATGTCGACGAATGAGAAAATTACATTAGCAATTACGAGTACACAACGCCTCAAGTCAGTCAAAGTTGCCTTAGCATTAACAATTCCAATTGAATTTTTTAATAAATATTTAACTGACAGTCGAACCCCTAAAAACAAGGCAATAAATTGTCTAACCATAATTGATTAATGGGCGGCAGGGGCGTGGCAGCGTGGCAGAACAAATTTCTTATCGCTGCTTTGCTACCCGTTGACAGGCAATGAAACAAGGAAACAAGGAAACTGAAACCGAAACAGAAACAGAAACCGAGAAGAGAAAACTGAAAAGAGAAAACTTTTGCCATTTGGTTTGGCTGAGAAGGCGCATCTAATTAACATGGCCAACAAGAAACGCGGGCAGCCCAATTGGCCCCGAGGTAAGCGCTTTGTGCTTCGGCGTCGCAGAACTAATTTAAATTGATTGAATATGCTTCGATAGCATTTCAATTAACTTTTAGTCGGCCTTGTGGCACAGTTTTAGATAGAATTTATCACTGTATGCATTTAAGGTGCAGCCAGCCTTCGAGCCAAAAGGCGTCGCCAATCTACAGATTCAACCCTGGCAACAGGCTACAGGCTACAGTCGAGTGTCCTGTGTATGTAAATGACATACGCTTCGTCATGGCGGACCACGATGTGTGGCATGTGCGGCATCATTTTGCATAGTAAGTGGCTGGAGTGACGGGGTCCAGCAACTCGGTTTCGTCTCATTGCATTTTGTGAGCCTAGCTAAATCACCAGAAATCAGTTATAAATCCAATGGATGCTGCGCAGCAGGACATTAAACATACAAATACGTATGCGTAATTCCCTTTGCCTGAGGACCCAGCAATGCCTCTGTGTGCGTGTGTATGTGTGCGCCTTTCAATTATTCAAATAAAACAGCATTTTGGCAGCAATGTCCAGCCCAGCATAAGGACTTAGTGCTCGGGCTTTTGGTATGCTGTCATTGGTCCTCAACCAACGTTCAGTGAGGTGGACAACGCTCATTTGGATCGTCATGGAGCCTGCATGGCTGGCCATTAGTATACGCATTGGGGCTTACCATGGGACGACTTTAATCTATTGCCTAGAAATTGCATAAGCAGACTGCAAGAGAGAGAGAGAGAGAGAGAGACAGAGAGATACAATGAGACTGTGAGGGAGATGGAGAGAGAGCGCAATGCTTGTGTGCGACATGAAAACATCAAACAACATTCGTCGGGTTTTAATTATTATTTGAAATCACGAATACGATGTCTGCCCGTTGGCTGGATTCTCTATACGCCATACTCCATCCTTCATCCTCCATCATCCATCCATGTGGCCTGCAATCTAATGAAACATTAGCTGCTATGCTACAACAACAACTACAGACATCAGTCATGTGAATGTGCACGCTACCAGGCATCAGACAGGCCCAGTATGAAGCGCGCTTAAGCATAAATTTTATTGTTTGCACGGCAACAGAGACCAACTGCACACAGAGGAACAGTAATAGCAACAACAACATTTATTGCTGCCATCTTTGGTTGTCATCAGAGCACAACAAGCCAAACACACAAGTGTCATAAACGCCATATGCCACATGCAGGTAAATACAATATGCAAATATCAGAGGTACAGTCGAACTCGACGGTAAGGTAAGCAAAACTTGACAGACAGATATATATATATATATATATATATATATATATATATATATGGACACTGACCAGCTTAGCAAATGTCTATTGTTTGCATAAGAAGATCACAAATAGGCAGAGAAAATGCTAGGAATTGAATTATAGAAAGAGTTAAGGACAGAAAACGCGTTGAAGGGAATGCAATTTACCTTATATTGAAACTTAGACTCATTACAGCATTATTCTTATCAAAATACTTTTTCAAACAGTTACAAGTAATAACTGAAATAGTCGTAGAAACTAAAGTTCTGTTAATCCTATTTACACGTTAGCCTAAACAACTACATATCTTATTCATCGCAAATCAAAACCAATTCTCATTCTCAGTACATTTATATACTATATAAGTCGCGATTTGATTACTTATCAAGTGAATATTCATGGCAAGGTCAACATTATTCAAAGAAATAATCTAGCATAATCTTGCCCACAGTCGAAAGAGTCAATTTGATTGATGACACCCACGGGAAGGGGCAGGACCAGGAGCAGCAGCCTGTTGGCCACACTGTCAAGTGCCAATTAAACTAAAACGCGGCAACAGGCAACAACCGATTTACGACAGCGAAGGCCAGACATGTATAGGCCGATAAAAATGCCAGTTTTTTTTTTGCACGAATCACTCGACAAGATTTTTTTTTCTCTAGTACTAATGACACAGGACATCCAGCTCCCTGTTACCTCGACGCGTGGATACCGCGTTGACGTTGATAGGCCACAACAATTTTCATTGGACAGCCATTTACAATAAACGTCAGCGATTGCCGGAGCCAGTCGGGCAGCCGGACAGCCGGACAGCAAGTTGGTCTACTTAAAAAAAAAGCAAAGTGGAAACAAAAATGAAAAAAACGTCGTATAGTTTAGGTTAAGCGCAAAATCAAAGTGCCATTGAGGCCGAGCTTGATAAGCGCTAATGAATGGTTTTCTTGTGCGCTTCAATGGGCCGTGTCTATGGCTGGCCGCAACCATGGCAGCAGTCGTCAGGCGCAGCAGGACACTTGTCGCGGTTTGGGCAATTTAAGTGGCGGTTGATGTTGTCGTTCATGTCGATGTTGACGTCGAAGCTGACGTCGAAGCTGACGCTGACGCTGACGTTGGCATTGGCGTCGCTGCCTGCGGTTGGGCTGACGCAAATGTTTGGTTTCGCTGGCAATTAACGTGGCCAAAAAACAATGCTGTTGCATTTTTTTGCTGGCCATTTTTGGGCTTGTAATAAAATGGCAAACGTATGCCTGCAATCAATAACCGAAGCGAGCAGCACCAAAAAGTATGCTACACTTTTCTCTGTTTGCTTTCTTTCTCTTTTTTTTTTTGGTTGTATGTGCACACCCCAAACCACAACAGCAACAACAGTTCGTAAAGTAACAGCAACAGAGCGAGGCAGAGACAGAGTGAGGGGGAGAGACAGAGAGGAAGTGGGAGTAAAAAAAGGCAGAGGATTGGCGGCTGCCAACAAGCGACTTAATACAGGCCAAGTTGATGAAGACACAAGACAGATGGATAACGGCAGGTAAGCCAGGCATACAAATAAGAAAATTTTGCAATGCCATAGCGTAAAGAAGATCAAGAGAAAGAGAAGAAATGGAGAATAGAAGCAAAACGAAGCTAGCCGTAAAAGTTTTAAACAAGCACTCCATATACTCAACACTCAGACGACAGTCGACAGTCGACCGTCGACCGTCGACAGTCTTTGCTGGGCACAATGGCAGCCTCTTTTGTGCTTGCCATTGCAATACAAATCGTTACCAATTTTCAACCGGACACAGCAGAAAGCAGCAACAGGAAGACTGAGGCAACCAGCCCATAAGCAACGGTCAACTATATGTCCAAACATGCGGCGCACACCTTTCATTTATTGTTCGTTTTATACGTGCTGGCTGCCTCTCACACTTCCTTTCTGTATGTGCTGGCCACTTTCACATAGTCCAGCCGCATTGGGAACCACGTCTGCAACGGCTTTGTGTTGTTCATGTGTCTGGCCGGGGTCTTTACGTTGGCTTGATTGGATTTGCCGATGCAAATGAAGAATCCAATTTTTAAAGTTTGTTTTTCGTTATCGTTACGTTTCTTGTTAGCCCTTCCTGCAGGATTCCCTCCTTTTGCTCCTGCTCGCTATTTTCCGATGATTCCCCTTTTTTTCGCACATGGAACGCGACAGGTTCAAAATACTGTCCATGTCTTCGACGGTCCAACTCCGCCTCCGACTCTTTATGCCCTTTTTTTTGTGTGTGTTGTTTGCACGTTTGTTGTATATTTTTTGGCCACATCAACACACTCACACACACACACACACATGCATAGAAGTAACTGTCCTGCAATTGACACAAAGCATCAGCATATCCAGCAACAACAATAACCACAGCAACAATTTCGGGCCATTCAAACTAAAAGCAAGCAAACATTTTAGCTACACAAAACAGTACACAAATTAAAAAGAAAAAAAGAAAATATAAAGAAATTGTTGTTCTTTTGGTTTTGCACGCCATTTATCTACTGTGATGTTATTGTTGGTATTCTTAGCGTTGTTGCTGTTGTCTCTGCCTTGCCACAAAATCGAATTTTCACTTTTAAACAATTGATGCTGCCACACACACATCCACTTCTTTTTGCCATCATTCCATTTCGTTTCCTTTCTTTATTTTCTGTTGTCTCTTTTTTTGTTCAATTCGTATTTCATGCCTTTCAATTTGTTATTTGCTTTCTTTATTATTGCTCTGGTCAGCTCATTTCTATAGCCAGCTCCACCTTGCGATTTGATTGAACGTAACTAAAAACCAACAATTTCTTTTTAATTATTATATTGTAGAATTGTTTCTATAAACATTTTAAGACCATCAAAGGTAAAGGTATTTGGCTCAATTATTAAATGGACAGTGCTTAATAATATGGATATATGAGTATATATTTAATATCCATCTACACTTTTGCCTATACATTAAACAATCAAATTAAATTGCTTGAAATTTGATCGTAGCTCGGATATGGTAACGGCAATAAAGCCAACACTAACGCGTTGGTCACTTCATTAAATAATTGAACACCAAATTTAGGCAATTTATCATTAATGATTGCCACAATACGAAAATAAAGCAACTACAGATAACAGACAGAATGATAGATTCAAAGATACCCCATAAATGTCAATTGTAAAGCTGAGTAATTGAAAAGCTACTTATACGTCGATAGGTCACAGTTTTAACCCTTAAGTTGAAGCAAATTTTAGGTAAATCGGAAACCGCCTCATAACCTTCGGATATTCCTCTCTTACGCTCTTAGCAACAGGGTATTAACAAGGTACGCTATCGGTTTGTCTTGTCCACGTTTTCGTTTCCCCAACAACAACAAATTACTTATAAATTTGTGTGTCATGCGAGCCATTGACAAGCAGCTACAATTACCAAAAGCACAAGGATAAATTGAACAGGAAACCAGAAGAAGCAAAAGAAACTGGCATAAATAAATCAGCTCGGGACATGTGTTAATTATCTAAAAGCAGGCCCGAGACAGGCTGTAAAACATTAACATATTTTAAGCAGGCAATAAAATTAGAGCAAGAACAGAAGAATTCGTTGGAAAAGTTCTTCAAGCTGCTTGTACAAATAATCGACTGGGAGCTACTCTCTAAACAGTAGGAATGTCAGTTAAAATAAGCATGAGCAATAAGAATAAAATGTATTGTGATTGATTGGTAAATAACTTTTATATATACTCTAAAATAACCTAAAAAAGTTTGGTATTTATTTATATATTTATCAATTCTGTCAATGATTCGTTTACACTCTTTTAACTTCTTGGACTTTCTTAAACTACATCTTGTAAACTATGTGTTGACTATAGAAACTTCCGATGAACTGTCGAAAAAGAGCTGTCCTCTCACTCTCGGTCATTTTCAATAGTTGAGAGTGCTTAGAAATGATAGTAGAAACATTAATCCGTTTGCATGCTAAGCGGCGTTGAAAGTAATGACCCCTCAGAACCGTTTAAGCCATAAATCGTATCGCGATGAGAGACAGAGAAAGAGAGAATGTTAAACGTTGCTCAAACCAGGAATACTTACGAGTATCAAGTTTTATTGACCCACAAATAACGTGCAGATAATTACAAAAACAATGGCAATTGCTGGCGGCTAGTTAGTGGCCAAAACAAATGTGCAAGAAGAAGTCTTTGTCATGGTGGTGATGGTAGGGGGAGGGCCTGTGATGGAAGAATAACATAGCAAAGTGGAAAAACTACTTACAAGTATGTTAACATGCGCAATTGTTACAGACCCATTGCCATTCCCGTCGCCGTTCTCCGTTGCCGGTTGTAGCCCTTGGGGGCGACTTGCCAAAGCAGAAGTGAAGTCAGAGCCAAACAACAACAACAATGGCTATAGAATTTTCCTTTTCTTGCGTGCTTTATCCACAACTCTGAATTTTCGCCCAAGATGCTTGAGTTTATTTGTTGTGGTCATGGCAAAAAGTAATCCAAAGATAAAATACAATAAAATAAAAGGCCAGGCGGTGAGTAATGTCTTTTTGTTGTTGTTGTTGTTGTTGTTTTCGTTTTGGCCAGTCGCTGCATTTTGTGGGCAGGTCGCTTAGACAATACCTTCAAGCATCTCACTGTTGTTCTTTTGTTGTTGGTGTTGCTGTTGTTGTTGTTGGTGTTGCTGTTGTTGCTTCTGTGCATAATTTATACAGCGAGCTTCACATGTTTTTGGCTAAATTATTTGCCTGGCCTCGGCACGTGCTATGGAGAGTGTGCTCGAAGCTTCCTCAATGACTGTGGCTGTAACTATGGCTATGGCACAAGGGCTCCAGGTCAACAATTTGGCCATAAATTTTGGCGCCTGGCCTGCGACACGCTCTATGACATTATTGAACCCGAAAGGGGATATGGCCAAAAACAAAAATAGCAGCAACAGCCAACAGGCACAAGGCACAAAAGCCAACTAGCTGACCTTGAAAATGTGTGTGTTTTATACGCCTGAAAGAATTAACTGAGAAATATGTGTGAGTGAGTGTGTTTGTGTAGGACTTACAACTGATTTGAACTAATAGAAATATTTATAAACAATATAAAATTCATCTAAGCAAAAGGTCAAATAAAGATTAAGCAGGAGAAATAAATTCAAGTATTTGTTAAGATTGTATCATTTTATGTTGTAGACGATTGTTTAAAAGAGAATTGTGTGTAGAGAAAAGCACCTACATCTATAGATAAATAAAAAGAGAGACACAAAACTTCTATGAAGTAATAAAATAAAGATATACTCTGTATGTTTTCTACGATTTCATAATATAGACACGTGCCACTTACGATGAACCAAATAAGCGAACTGAAAGCCGAAGCCTTAAGCAACCCACAACCAACTCGCCCGTCAAAATTTGTGAGAGGTAAACAAAAAAGTAGCCAAAAATTAACTTTAAACAAAGTCTAAAATAAAAGAAAAACAGGAAAAGAACTTATGGATGACTTTGTTTGACTCGTTTTATTAGACAAGCGAGCGCATTTTGCTGAAAATGTTCATTGAGTTGGCCTGGTCTCTGTGCTTAAAGCCAACTGATGTCTGCCCTCCGTGCCACCCTTGTTGCTCTTGTAGCTGATGTTGTTTTCCAGTTGTTTCTGCTGTTGCGGTTGCAATTGCTTTGGGACCATTTAGCATTTTTGAAGTAACCACATGGGGCTAAGCAAGGGCCAAGCGGCAGCAGTTCAACCGTAATGGCTGAAAGCGCCAAAAACAAGCAACATGGGACTGGATCTAGGAGACTTTTCAAGACTTGCGAGAAGACAGAGAAGCGTTGAAGTATTACAAAACTCTAAACAGGCGCAAAAGTTTTTGCCAACAAAAAAAGGAAATTTTCTTAATTTGATTTCTTCAACGCCCCTGGAGTGTTGTACGTTGCCTAAATGTGCGTGTATATTTTATAAATATATAAAACACAAGTCGGGGCCAAAAAGACAACAAGAGCTTCAAATGGGTATGGTCCCTAATATTAAAAAGGCTTGGGCATAAAGTTTTTAATAAAGTTTTTTTTAATACCTTGCCGTGAGAAGTTTAATTTTGTGGGGGGGGGGGGGGGGTGAATGGGAAGGTATAAGCGAAAATAATTGAGCCAATTTGTTGTAATGGGAATTTAGCTATGGACTTGAATATTGAACGGGCTTAGAGACAAAGGCTGCTGTCGTTGTGTCAAGGTTGTCTTTGAAGATTCTAATTATTTAATTATTATTATTAATTAGTACAGCTCATTTACTGTCAGTTTTTAATTTAATATTGTATAAAAGGCAACTGGAACTTGAACAAACGCTCATCAGAAATAAAGCTCTAATTTAAATTAACAATATAATTATTTTTTAAAAAATATTTATAGTATTTTCAAGTCGTCGCTTCACTCAACTGACTGCAACTATTCCCAGTTAGTTTTCAATTTAATATTAGGGTAACAGGAAACTGAAAGCCACAAGACAATACCCATGGAATTGCGCTTGAATTTCATTTGAAAACAATTTGTAAAAGTCTCACACACTCGCTGCAATCGAAGTTTGTTTGGCAGCTAAGCAAATTTGCAGTCATCCGCTCCTGCTGAGCCAGCAATGCCGAGTGCGTGTCAGGATCAGAGAGACAGAGAAAGAACGATAGAGATAGAAAGAGATAGTGTGAGATAGCTGTTGGCCTTCAGTTACTTCTCTGACTCCTTTGGTTCCTCTGTATGCGTGCATATCAATAGTTTTGTGTTAGCGGCTGCTTTTCTTCTTTTCCATTTTATTTATACCCTGTGTGTTCAATGAAAAAGTCAATAGGCTTTAGTATGTAACAGGTAAATGGAAGGCATCTCATTTTGTAATATTTATAACAACTTTTCATAATCGTTGGTTTATTGTATATATTCAAGTTTTCTTAATCGTAGAGGCTACACTCGTAAGCAGAGTATACGACTGTCATATAATATATATATTCTGATATTACAGATATACTTTCATATATTAGAAAAATGCTTTCCAAGAGAAGCAATGTCATTCATAAATTATAGTTTGCTGATGTTTCTTAATGCGATCATTTGCTTTAATCTGTTTAGATGGCTGATTTAGAGCTGTATACAGAATATCTCGTAGTTGATCACTCTGAACTAGTGCCATCTCAATTGTTTTCTTTTATTTTTCTCCTTTTTTTTTTTGATGAATTGACAGGCAATGCTATTTGTCAGCAGTCAATGTGCTTGTTACATTAAATTGCCAGCCTCGCTGTCTGCCCGCTTGTTGTTGTTGCTCTCTAGCATTGTTAATATCAGACGCGCAAGTAACGAGTATTCCTCTGCATTTTATATGCAATTGCTCTATGTGTATTTTATAGACTGTCTGACTGTATAGAGTGACGGACCGACTGACGTGTAGCAGAGCTAGCGCGGTAACGCGCAACGCCAGCAAATTGTTTTGTATTGTGCTGCCGACAGGCGACAGCTCGATTTGCATTGGTCTCTGTTTGAAATAGGTTACGCACATGGCATGTTGCACCAGAGAGCGTGCCAATTGAACTCTGCATCCGTCTTCGAAACCGGAACTGCATACCACCCCCCCCCCCCCCACCAACCTCTTTTCCATGCTCAACATTATGAAAAATTGTCATCAAAATTGAGCGTTTTGTGCTACGCTTTCAGTCGCAATGTCCAATCAAAATAGTTATGTCCTATGATTGACTCGGATTGCATTTTGTCAGCGATACAATATTACGCTCATAGATAGCAAATTGCATTTCCGGACAGGTGACTTTTCCCCGACGGAAATTGTGCCAGGAAAATAGCTGCATGATAAGCCTTACGCACTAAAACTCTCAAATCATATCCTAGCCACAAGTTTCTCCATCTCCCTCTCACTCACTCACTGTGTCCCTGACTAGATGATGATTTTCCTTCAGCATTATCTTTAGCTTTCATTTCATTTTCCACCTTAGCTCGATTTGCATGCGAATTTCTGTGTCCAATAGCAGCGGAGCAGCGGAAATGAGATGCCATTTGGTACGTGCCCCATGCAGCCCAAGGAAAAACACGAGCATGAAAACGAGTTGAAGTCATTGTTTGGGGAAACTACTTGCAGCTGAAATTTAAAAATAAATGGTAAAGTGGAAAAAATGTAAAGCAATTGGAGAAATAATAGAACTGAAAACAAACGCAGCTATTGAGAGGGAAATCAGTAAAATCAAAAGGGTTGAAGTTGCTCGTTATTGCTCGACCTTTTTAACTATATTTTGATACCCTAAGTCACCATCTGAATTGCGTTCGAAATGCGTCTAATATGCAATTTGCATTAAATATTCAACACATTTTTCTCATGTCAAGTCTCTTGTGGAAATGCCACGACCCAGGAAGTGAAAATAAAGTACGACAACAGCACAAAATCCAAGTCGTTGTTGTTAATGATGTTTCCATTGCCATTCTTTTCGTGTGCTGCGAATTTTATAAATAAGTGCATGTCAACATAAATTATAAATACTCCCAGTTGATTAATAATACACAAGAAAAATGTCACAAAGAACATGTGGGAATGTGCACCCAGCGAACTCCCCCCCCTCCCCATCCGCCACTCTATCCCTCGTCCAACCTGCACGCGCTTCTTCCGATCCGCGAATGATGGCAAAAGCGCAAAAGTAACAAGATACATATGTACAATGGAGGACTCTTAAAAACACTTATTACGACGGCTGTATACCCTGACAGATCGATTTATGATGATGATGATAATGGAAATGATAATGCAAATTCTGTAATCGTATAATTTGAATGAAACATGCAGTTATTCTCTATGACGTCCGCTTTATTTTGTCCGTATCAAACGACCGACTCTGGCAGCACTTCTTTTAGAGCGAGATTAAGCTAGGTCCCTCTCCATTGTCTTAATAGGTTAAAGCGAGATAGCTAATCCATTTGGATAATTAGTGACGGGAGGATACACAATCTAGTGATGGTAGGCTATACAATCTAGTGATGATAGGGTTAACAGACGATTACAATGTTAACCAAATATCGGCATGCTACTATTCTAAAGCGATAGTTAAATTGCTAATGCCACTGCCAATACTAATCCCTAAATTAATTATAACCCAATGGGACTTTAGTTCATGTGATGAATATATTAGCAATCAGCTAAGAATTTTGTATGGTAGACGTTCATTGCATACAGAGTGCAATCATAGCTGACCCTGCCGCAGGTATTTCCCTAGCCTTATACCCCCCGACTACCCCGACTTGACACGTGTAAAAGCAAATGCAGATTTTTCATAAGATCGCTGCACAGACCACCTGAGCGCTCAGGGGTAAATTTGTACACATTTCAGGCAAAAAGTTCAATTTTGGGAGGTCAAATGCTAAGATGTATATTTTAACACATCCCGAATATTTAATAATATCAATAGTAATAATTAATAACGCCATAATATTCATAAATATTAATACATATAGAAAATAAAGGTTATATTCTATCTGTTATATTTAAAATCAATAATTACGAACATGCAAAGCGGAAAGTTAAAATAATATTCAAATACACAGCATTTTAATAAAAAATGCTCAATTTTTTCCTAACAATTACGCTATTATTAATCTGCCCAAGAAACTTTTTTTTGTTGATATGTTGATTCTTTTATTTTACTGAATAATTTGCAATAACTGAATGCAATGAGAATCAAACGTAATGACAAAGTAATAATAATCCACAGCAAGTGTATAAATAATATTGTGTGGCAGAACAAAAATAAAGTCATTAAAATTCTGTATGTATGCAAAGTATGAAGGTGAATTGTGAGGCGGGTTGAGGAAGGGGCAGGCACTGGGACAGAAGGGGAAGCGACGCGAGAAGTGGCGTTGTGGTCGTTCTGCATGCGTGCAAGAAATGGAAATGCGGTTAATTTCCGTAAAGTATGCAATAATTTCTGGCGCTGAGCATAAGCAAGTGTGTGTATATAAAACTGAGTGTATGTTTGTGTGTGTGTGTGTGAGTGCAACAACAAATGCAATGTGTAAAGTAAGTTGCACGCCCCGTGTCCCTGTAAACTTGCATGCATCGAGAGTAAATCTCTTTGGCAGTCTGTGAAGACGGAACTAACGAACAAACGGACATTCATCAATATAAATCAAGCAGCGACCACAAGGATCAGGCAGCAGGACCAACAGCAGCAGGATCCAAGCCGGCACGAGATGCCGTTGCGAGACGCCCCAACAGTATAAATAAAAACATTTTTGTATGAAAATTGCTGGGAATTGGTTGGCCAACGGGCACTGGGCGGGGCAAGCGAGGCTGTTAAAATGTTGGCCAAAGAAATATTTGCATGTTTTTTTTATTTATATTTCCTTATTTGGCCCAAAAACGTTCAAGGGATGGGCAACTGGCATTCGGTTGCGAACGCCACATTGTGCATTTCGAGCCCAGTTCCAAGCCCAATCCCAATCCCAGTGCCCGTCCTGGCTGTTGTCCTTGTTGTCCTCGGCAGGATTGTAGCTGCTGCCACAGTAGCATTTTCGTTTCATTATGTTCCATACGCCTAAAGGATTGCAATATATATTTGCATTCATTTTCATTTTTTCTCCTGCATTTGCATTTGCTTCGAAGGACGCAGGACGAAGGACTACATGGGCAATGGGTTACAGCTACATTGGTATGCTTTGCACTCGGCTGGAACAACAACAGCAATAACAACAACAACAACAACAACAGCAACTACAACAGCAGCAATGCTTTAGAGCAATGCATTTTGACTTCGGTATTTGCGGCTTTTTATGTAATTCATGGTCATTCAATGCCTTTCTTTGTGTGTGTGTGTATGTGTGTGTATAGTATGTGTGCGTGCACAAAAAATATACATTGCATTTTTTCGCACGCGACTTTTATACACGGATTTGGCCAAAGAATCGTACGCGAAAATCACGTAATTTATGTGATTTCCATGTTGCAGTTGCAGTCAAAAAACGCATGACGCAATTATAGCCAAGCTCACACATACATTCACACACACACACACACACACACACAGATACTTGAACAACAATTGGCCCTGTCGAAAGTCAAAATGAGCATCATCTGCAATCAAAAGGGGCTAAAGTTGACTTTAACCATCAACAACATCAATAAATAAAGAAATTAAAATCACCGAGAAACCGGTTGGAGTTCTTGGATTAATCGAACCGCAACATGAACCGAACCTTTTAAGTAATCTGTCCCTTGAACCCGAACTGAAACAGTTTTAAATATAGGTTTTGTTAAGAATACATGAAATACGTAAATTTAGTATATTCATATTGGTAACAAGCGGAACAGTCGGGACCCCGACCGTAATATACCCTGTGGGTCTACAGGAACCCGCTCAAATTCACTCTAGATAAAATTCTCTAGTAATTCTTTATTTTTTAATTTGTGGGCGAAGGGGGCGTGGCATCGCGATTAAATTTTCTGGACACATTGACCCTAAGATTCTTATCATATGTGCCAAATCTCAAGTCTCTTACTGTAATATTGCTCTTGTTATAAGCCTTTCCGTTTTGTAGGCAAGGGGGGCGTGGCATCGTGATAAAATTTTCTGGACACATTGACCACAAAATATTTGTCATATGTGCCAAATCTCAAGTCTCTAGCTACAAAACTGCCCTTGGTATGAGGTTTTTGAGCTACAAAACTGCTTGCTTTATAAGCTTTTACTTAATTTGTGGGCAAAGAGGGCGTGGCATCCAAAAAAAAAGATAAACTTGATCTGCCTGCAAAAATTTCCAGTGCTGGGACACCAAGTTCAAGCTTCTAGCTCTTACCATCTCTGAGATCCTTTCGTTCATACGGACGGACCGACGGACCGACGGACCGACGGACCGACGGACCGACAGACCGACGGACAGACGGACATGGCTATATCGACTCGGCTATTGATGCTGATTAAGAATATATATACTTTATTGGGTCGGCCATGCTTCCTTCTGCCCGTTACATATTTTTAACAAACTTAATATACCCCCACAGGGTATAATAAAAAAGTGAAATTAATAATAAAACCATAATCTTATGTTTGAATTTTTATAAAATTAGAATAATAATTAATACTTAAAAATTCAAGAAAAAATTGAAAACAAGCAAGACAAGCCGAAGAGTAGGGGCGGAATCGGTATTAATGAACAATATGCTACAGCGGAAGCCGACTATAAGATACCCTTTATTTACTGTATAAAACTCTCGAGTATTTCTTAATTGCCAATTTCTTAATACCAATTTTCTATTGATAATATAAACGTAGGGCCAACAACTCATACAGACTGACGAACAGACAGACGGAGATGGCTATATCTCTAATATATAGACTTTATGCAGTCTGACAGACTTCCTTAGACCTTCTTAATAAACCCTTATACTTTTTTAAAGTTAAGGGTCTAATTAAATAATATTGTATTCAATTGAAACAAGGTTTTAACTAGTATAACCATAGGTTGTTTTTCTTTGGAGGATTCCATTCACGCTGGAAATTATCTAGTTCGGAATGAATTAACTTCATATCCAAGTAGTTTCTAAAAGTATATATAAAACCAGTTTTGACAGAGTTGTGGAAGTTGAAAGTCTAATAATATCTTTGACGATGTATAATCAAATACTGGGGTATCTATGAATTATAATACATACTAAAGGATTCATTCCAAATTATAAATTCAATCTAAGGTTCACAAACTTTAAATCCTTTTTTGCATTAATTTACTTCTTTTTATATCGGCATATATACCTAATAGTACTTTCAATCTATGACATTTTCCGATCCATATAGTACTTCTCCACTGGCAACTCTACAATACACAACAAAATATTGATATTCTTCTACCAGAGAATGTAATATTTAAATTCCGTTGACATTTTGTGCAACTTTGCTGTGTCAATTTTCTTGCAGTGCATGTGAATGGCGCTGCATTTTATTTGTCATTTCCGGTTTATGCCGGAAGTTTAAATTATTGAATTCAAACGGAAATGCAGCCAAGCAAAAGCATACAAAAATGCGAGCGGCAAAGTGTGTTTAAAGCGCGGCTGATCCGAATGCCAACCTATCTGTCTCTCCGTGTTGTCTGTAGTATGAATGCAGCGATGTATTTGTATTGCGAACGGCCATAAATAAATATAAAAATTTAAATAAATGCCAGGGACACACACACAGAGGCACATACATATATACTACAGTTTGTTTGTCAATAAATCAGAATGCTTATCAACGTCAAACGACCACAAAGACTCCAAGCAAACAATATAAGCAGCCACGGGGACAGGACAACAGTAATGTGTGCATAAGAGAATTTGTCTGTGTGTGTGTTTGTGTGTATGTGAGGCTGCTATAAGAGCCTTGTACATGAAGCCTGCGACGGTTTATTACGCGCGATTAAATTCATTAAAGAAATATGTCTGGCAAGCGACATCAAGCGGAATAAAAGCGACATCACACGAAACGAAATCAGACGCTAGGCCAGGAACAGGCGTAACCACAAAATGGCTACAGCGAGGAACAACAGGAAAAACGACAACAACAACAACAACGACAACAAGAACAACAATGGCTGAAGCCAGGACAACAACTGACAGTTGACATTTGCCGCTCTATCTAAGCGCCTGCAGGCATTTCAGCTACCAATTTATGGCCGGGCCGAAAAATGTTGTCCCACTAAACCCGCTAATTGCGTCGCTTTAGACGAGTATCCTGATACGCCCCCTGTTGTCCCTACTTGCGTCTTTCCCTCTAAAATTATGTACAACTTGCGACTCTTCTCGGACTTGTTCCCCTTCGCATTGTTTGCATTATTAGCTGACAATTTTTGAAGTACTTGGGAAGTCTTTTTTGAGGATTAGCTGTCGCTTTGTCTGGTTGTCATAACAAGCAGTCGAACCTCGAACCCTTGCAGTGACAACTGGTTGGGCCGAGTTGCCTGATAAGCCCTTTTGGCTAAGTAGTTGCTGTTTTTCTTTTGTTTAATCCGACGGCGCAAGGTTAGACTTGTTAGGCTGTTATTACAGGCCAAGGTTCTCTTAAGTTGGTCTGACACCCTAACATAAATCGAAGGCGTACAGTGGAAATTTGTTATCAGAAAACTTAAACTTTTAATAATATGTTAAATTTTATGGCTAAAGTCATCAAAGTTTTTATTGAATTTTCGTGTGAAATTCAATTTTACAACCTAGCTAAAATCGTTTGAATAGAATCCTTTGTTTCATCCATTCAATATGCTAGGGTATTTCATTTTTTCCTTTTTTTTTTTTTTTATTTTCAGCATTTTGACAAGCACAAAGCGTTGATTGCACCCACTTCCTCCCAGGACCATAGGTTTTTTGTTCTGCTGACACTTCACTGCGAACATACAAAAAAAGCCTAGTCCAGTAAATGGCAGGTTGACCAGGTAAATCGCAGTTTTTCACACCGATCTTTGGGTTAGTGGAAAAAAGCGCGCTGCTTTCATAAAAAGTCGGCCATATTAAAGGATTCAGCGCACTCAACGGCCAATGTCATATCGTTAAATCAATGTATAGTATATATATATATATATATATTATATATCTATATATAAACTGTATAGTTACGTGTTTGGTATATGCATCGTGACATGATAAAATTCAGTTTTGGCAGCGCATTTTATTGGCAATACAATAAAGCTTTATTAATAACGGTTTGCTTTTTAGTGCCATTGCAAAACGCATTAAACATTATTTATAGTATGATGAAAAATATAATTATGTATAATAAATGGTTAGTGCAAATGCTGTTTTGCAGGTGACAGCATATCATATGATGAATATTTATTTCAAAGTTTGTTCCCAACCAAAATAAACAGCGCTAAAATTATGTGTCATAAAAATATATTTTCGAATATTAATTCTTTAAGTATCAATTAGTGATTGTAAGTAAAACATTTGGCAGTAATATAATAAAAGTTTATTCTTAAATCCAAATGATCTTTGATGATTTAAGAGCTCAAAAGTTGAAGTGAAACGGAGTTATATTCTAAAAACAACGGATAATAAGAGAATACAGTGAGATATACTTTAGATAACCTTCTATTCATTTTAAAACAGACAGTACTTTGATATATTTATAGTTAGACTCGTCAGAAGTTTCGTCTATCTTCTTCTCTAGCTCAATTTTAATTCATTTGGTATCATTTATGTTATGCCTTTTGATAAAGTTTTAATAAATGATCATGGATATCAAATAAAGAAAATAAATACATTTTAATGTCGTTTCATTTAGAACTCAGATGCTTGCCCTTAAACTCAGATATAGAAAATTCGTAGTTGCCATTCAGTTGCAAATAATTTGCTGGAAAATTTTAAAGGTAATGTAACTGCCAAGAGCCTAGCCAAGAAACTAACTGTAGCTGCGAGGAGTTACTCCCTATGGTTGCTTCATTTAAACTTTGATAAAAAATTTGTATTAAATTCGATAAGCGATAAAAATGAATTTAAAATGCAGACGCTCCCCCTGCTCTTGATCCTGCCGCTCTTCCCTACCCGTTGCCCCGTGTAGCGTTCATCAAACGACGGGGCGCTGCGATGGCAGCAAACAAAGCGAGTGCACGGCCCGCACATCCTGTCAATCCTTGTATACTTATGCGTATCCTGTATGCAAATGCAGTCGCTGGCCATTCTCTGTCCTCTTCTCTCGCCCTCACTCTCAGTTTCCCGCTGCTTGTCTATCTGTGTGCATCGACGTTCGTTGGCATTCGACCGGAAGAAATTATTGTTATTCGAATTGATCTGGCATCGGCCATGATGTCGCTGGGCATCGATAGGCAATGACGCTGCCACGACAGCGATAACGCTGCAATGCATTGGCCAACTGCTGGCAGCGCGCTGATAACGTCAGCGCACAAAAGCAGGCAACGCTTGCAACGGTTGCAATGCAATGCAAAAATTGCGCACAACTCCGTGTTCACGTTATTTATGTACGCTCACATGTGCATAAATAAAAAAATATAAATGCTGCACTCAGTTGCAACGGTCGACGAATGCACAATAAATTGTAAAAATATTATTTTATCAACAATAATTAATTAAATGCACTTAATTGCGTGCCACAGTCACTGTTGCAACGCTGGCCGTGTCTCCATCTCTCTGTCTCGCTCTGTCGTGCAGCTGCTGCTGTCGACAGGCAAACAGAGAATTGGGTTTGAGCAAAACATGGCCATCTGCATATGCTTGAGCAGCGTTGTAAGTAGCCATGTAAGTGGACAAGTGACCAACGGGCAACAGTTGCCACAACCCAACTCTCTCTCTGTGTCTTTCTCTGCCTTTTTTCCAAGAGCCCTGCGATTTATGTATATTTTTAAGTGGCATTAAGTGCGCGTTAACATCTTATGCAAGCCGACACAACAATAACTTATGAGTATTGCAACAACAGCGGGTATATTGCCATTGCTTCGGGCAGCAACATCAGCCCATTAAGCGCCACATTGAAACGCCCCAAACAACAGCTAATTGGCAATTGTTGTGCAGGGCCTTTAAAAATTTGTCAGTCGTAACTCTTATTGAGCCGTGCAGCTAATTGTGGCTCAACTTCAGTTTTAATAACAACAAACATTGTTGTTGTAGTTGTTCTTGTTGCTGTTTTGCAGCTGCTGTTGTTGCTTGTTACATTTGCATTGAGCAAACCTGGTCAGTTGCGTTGGTTTACTTGTTTGTTGATGAAGTTTATACGAATAACTTGCAATGGACATATGCGCCAAAGGAATATTACACATACGCCATGCTGTACTCGCTTGTTTGGCCAAAACTTTACACATTTTTGTTGTCGCCATCCTCATGCATTGCCTTGGCCACTGACGTCTCATTTTGGTTTCTCAAAGTACGAGTATCTACAAATTCAATTCATTTGCCTGCAGCAACTATAAAAGCTGCTTCCCCTTTGCTCAACATTTCTCTGGGAAACTGCATGAGTGTGTGTGTGTGTGTGTGTGTGTGTGTGTGTGTAATTTACAATCCCAAGTGCATGCATGCATGTGTATGAGTAAATTGTTAAATTTATATACAAAAGCAGCGCAGTTGCAACTGCCAAAGTAATTTGCGATAAGTGCGTCAGATTCTTTGGGGAAAATTCGACCACACACAACAGTAGCATCAACAGCAACAACAACAGCAACAACAACAACAACGACAACAACAAAAACCCTAGAAATAAGCAATGTAAAAAGTGAAAATTTATATTATGCAACTGCAGCTCCAACGAAACTGGAATGCGCTGCTTGCAAATGAAAGAATATCTTTACGTTCTTTCTCTCTTGTTTTTCTGTGTTTTTTTTCCTTCTCTTTCTGTTGTTTGTAATTTAATATAACCTTAACTCGTAGTACAGAAAGCAAACTGGGACAGAAAGGTTATTTAATCATCATCAACGTTTGCAATGGCCTTTTTTTTAATACACGTGCATCATATCCATTTGATATTTTCCGATAGTATAAAAAAACGGTATAAAAATGGAAAAACTGGAAATACGAGCTAATCATTAAATTAAAACTTTTTCATAAAGTTTTTTATCGAATATCTGCAAGCCTTTGTGAAGAAACAATGCAAAAAGCTTTGATCCTATTAATATTATCAAATTGCCAGTTAATAAGGAAATAAAAACAGTGGAATATAATTGTTAAATAATGAGTGTAAATCAGATAAAGGCTGAATAACCAAAAATGCATCTTTACTCACTACTTAAAAATATGATATGTATTTTGAAATATTACATTAAGGGGCAATCATTGAATCTGATTGAAAAACATTCGATAATGAGTTTAACAAAGTAAAGTTCTCTCATATAACCGAAGATGCCCTAATAACAATTAGCTGCAAGTTGAGTAAAGAAATCATGATACTCCTTATGTTCAATAACCGATTGAATTGAACGACAACAGCTGGCAAACAGTTGAAACTGCGGCAACTATGCAAATAAGCAGCGGCTGAGAGCAGAAAAGCAAGAGGATGGGAAGCACACGTTTCATTTGTGGCTTGTCCTGTTCGCCACAATGCCATGTGTGTGTGTGTGTGTATGTATAAGTGTGTCTCTCTGTCAATAACTCACACAAATGGTAAAAAAAAAGAAAGAAAATGGCAATTTGTACGAGTATTTCAACATTTTTGTTGTGTTGCCTCGCATTGTAATAATAAATTGTATAAAAGTATGCAATGAAAATAAAAATGCCAGTGCGTAATTAATGAGTCAAGGTGGTGTCAGATGGCGCATACACACTCTCTCACACACACACACACACACACACACACACAGATAGAGCTGCTGAGACAGAGAGTTGTGTTAAGTCGCGTATTTCATGGCGTTTATTTATTATGCACAATGTGCCACCAACCGTAGAATGTGGCAGAGTCAAATTATTGACTCAATTTGTAGGCATGTGTGTTTCTCTCTGTCTCTCTCTGTGTGTATGTGTGTGTGTATCTGTGTATGCGTGTAAGCCCAGTAGGCGCGTTAATTGCTTATGGAGCGCACATTATTCAGCTGTCATTTGGCTAGCAAAGCGGCAAAGCGAAGTGAAGCTCGCTAAGAAGCGCCCCCAAAGTTGCGTTGCGGCTTTGGCAAACAATTAGGCAGCTAATTTGCAGCGGCTCAGGCAGCGATTGTGGCCAGGGGCAAGGGGGAGGGACACAACATAATGTCTGTGTACTCTCCACTCACATGTAGGACTCGGTCTCTGGTGCGGTGCTAATCCTGTCACACACACACACAGAGCGAGAGACTCAGACACAAAAGGAGAATCCTTGTCAGAGACTGTCCGTCAGAGGCGCGTTCGCTTTTGATGGGAGAAGGGGGTGTGAAATTTGGGCCAGTTGCTAAATCACTGCAAAATCCTTTTGACAAATACCCACACAGGGACGCGCTTAGCTGAACTGTACTTAACTGAACTCAACTCAACTGAACTGAGTTGAAAGGATACGGATGTGGATACGGAAACGGAAACGCTAATATGGCAAGTTATTCAAAAGGCATTCGCTATACTATAGGCATACCGAGCTGAAACTGAAACTGAAACTGAAGCTGGAGCTGAAACTCGTGACTGGTCTACAGAGATAAATGCACTTGCCGTACGGAGCAGCCACTGTCAACTGTATGCCCTTGTCAACGCCAAAAACTAAAAGGTGACAAGGATAAACGCAGCCCATGACACGGTATGGCATTGCACACATGTCACTGGAGCAACTGCATCTGCTGTGGTTTACAGTCACCCATCTAGGACACCCAGGCAACCAGGCACATGGCAGCTGTCATGCGTGCAGTGTTCCCCATTCTGATTCTTGGATCCTTTTGGCTTACGATACTGAGAGTGGCAAAAGTTGCAGTCGCTGCATAGGCAAGGCACATCAATCAGGCATCGCCGTCATAGACAACGCTTGTCAGTCGTAATTTACGCGCATTCACGACACTTTTGCCATGCCAACAAACAAAAGATTTAGACAACGCACCTCACTGAAGCTTTTTGATTTAGCCCACACGTGACTGGGATCAGCTTCCTTGCCTTCCTCGCTGCCCTTCTGCCACACGTCACACAAAGTGTCTGGGTTGTCATCTTCAAGTTGCGCTGATGTTGCATTTAGTTTTTCTCAAGTTGAAGGTGCAACGCACTAGATTGCTACAGGTTAGAAAACTGATAAGTGATACAGTTTAGCGGCAAGCAGTTCTTGCAGATTTCAAATGTCAAATTTTGATTAATCATTCGATTTCATATTGAAGAAGAAGACAAAGCGGAAATCCATAAACTGCGGAAGTAACTTAATATTTATACTGTTTCTAGTTATCTCTGAATTTCGTCATCAAATTTCGACTTCAGCTTACGTAAGCTTTTAAAACACCTTTTGTGCATTCACTTGGACTTGACTTACTTATTTTATCAGCACCTAAAGATGTTTTCTACTCAAAATTGCATTTCGTTTCTTACTTTCAATTAAAATATCTTCTACATATGTTCTATTTCCTAACCAATTTCGTCGATAGCTTTCAAATGCTTTCAAAGTTGCACTTTAATCAGATCCAAAGATGCTAGTTATATTAGTTTCATCTTTTAATTTAAATAGTACTTCTGCTTTCCCTTAGAATTTAAATAAATAAATAAACTTTTGAACCTTTTATATTCGCAAAAAGTTTCGTGTAATTTCAAAACGGATTACCCTGTTTATACTATTGTATCGACTTGTGTTTTCAAAGCTCTAAAAAAACAAAGAATCAAATAAAAACTATTCTAAAATAAATACATAGTTATATGTTGAATACAACTTAATACTTTGACGCTATAAAATTGGTAACTTTGTTGCCATTTCACCCAACAATATTTCCCTTGGCGGGCGCACAAATTTCATTTCATTTTGGCTGCCATTTGTAATGAAAACAATTTAATTCAATAGACAATAGTTTTATGTGTTCTATGACGTGCTTGGATAACGAAATCAATTTCTTGGCATTCACACATACCCCCGCACACACACACACACACACACACAGGTGATCATTACATTTGGCAGGTCGCAACGATTCGGAACGAATTTACTATACTGAATCGACATTATTGGGGAATGGCTGTCTATTGAATTATTATAACAGTTTCTGCTGTCAACATTGCCAACATTGTTAGGGATGTATCTATGTGTGTTTTCCGTATAACTGTGTGTGTGTGTGTGTGTGTGTGGGAGTGTGTGTGCGGCTGTTGTTGGCAAGTACGTGACAGACGCGGTTTGGCGCGATTAAATTACGTTTATGATTATATTTTGTTACAAAAACACAGTGCCATACAATGCTAACGCACACAGACGCTATAAACAATCGCTTACTCACACACACACACACAGACAGATACACGTATAAATCTGTTCAGCAGCTGCCAGCCACAATGTATTGAAGTGTAAATGGTTAACAATTGTGGCAAATGCAACAACAATACAAGCAAGCCCATCAAAACCGAATAATGAAAATGAAGCATCGTGAGTGCTTGTGACGCTTTTGTCATTGTTTTATTTTAGCTAAAATATTTATAGAGAAATCGTTTTAATTGCATTTTCATAGCATAAACGACTAAAATTAAATTGCAGTCAGCGGTGATTAGATCAAATTATTAAATCGATATTTCGAAAAAGAATTTTTTATACGCTGTGGTATATACTAAGTTTGTTAAATTTAATCAGTTGCTTTACTTGACTCGCAGTTTATCTATGATATTTAAAGTAGCATTTATAATAATCGTTGACAAAGATATGAATATTACATGACTAGTGATGAGACAATTTTTAAGATATTTTGTGCACATAAAGTTCCAGAAAGAAAGCCGTAAATGTATTTAGATCTATTAAGTCTCATATAATCGAAACTGATTTGATTAAACAATATTAAATTAAAGAATCAGAACTTATCTATCTACATATATGGTCTATGAGTTGAAAATGCCATTGCACTAGTTGTTTAACAGTCAGATAAAATAAAACTTGGTCGAAATTATTGTCATTTTAAATTAATTAAATATTAAATCCTAACTTGACATTTGATCTTATATACATGTGGGTTGGTTTAAAGCTGTGTACACAAATACACAAAGTAAGATCCCTAGAAAACGATGAATACCAACGACGAATACCAACGACGAATAACAACGACGAGTTACAACGATGAGTAACAACGACGAGTAACAACGACGAGTAACAACGACGAGTAACAACGACGCGTAACAAGGATGCAAATATAACGGCGAGCAGCAATGTCGCAAATACGACGACAAGCAACAGTCCTGCAAACCCAACGACGGCGAATTCGCAATGCGGCGAGTTCCATAAACGACGATCGGAAGAGACGTTCTGCACGACGACAGCAACGTGAGTAAGTCGAGTGCGGTCATTCAAGAAGGAAGCTCTCGTTCGTACTAGTGTGGTTGTGAGAACAAAGAGAGATTAATATAACTAAACCCCACTTACATACATTAAACACCCTCAATTTACTCTTTACTATTGACTGAGGGTAAATATCATTTAGAAAAACACATGAATACTGCATGATTTGCTGATGAGCCTAGTATTATAAATTATGAATCAAAATCTAAGTACCTGCCATATCCATAATCTCGAGCACTCTCAACTGAGTCATTATCATTTCTCTCCACGCTATTGCTGTTAGCTGACAGTAAATATCATTTGAGCTGACACTTATTGCATATTGCAAAAACACAGCGCCGTCTCTGCACTTATACATAATATGAAATTAATAACAATCATACGCCATGTTGCCTCGCTCTATAGCCCGTTAGCCAGTTGCCAGTTGCCAGTTGGAGCTGACAGACGCATTTACGGGTTGGGTTCATAACTTCTGTTCACCATGATTTTCTAAGCCTGTCAGAAATTGCAGTAAAATTGCGCTGGAGCATTGAAACAGGCGCCAGAGCGCAGCTGCAAGAATGCTTATTAAAATATAAATATGCAAAAGCAAAACAAAGCAGGCAGCAACAACAACAACAAAAACAAAAAAAGCGTGAGCGGATACCAAGTACGACTTGTAGAAGCGGCGGATAGAACGGGCAAGTTAAAAAACTAAAGTTTTATACTATAAAATAATTTCAACTACTCGAAACGAGCACGCGCCAAGAGCTGAGGTGGAAAGAAAGTAAGGTAAGGGGAAAGAAAAATACTACAGTACACAACTTAAGTAGAAATTTCATGCGCGCAGTCCAAACTTTAGCACTTTTCAGCACCAACCACCCATTCCGCACCGCCCCCCTTGTAGTGGAAAGAACAAGGACTGCAAACCACCCATGGGACGGCAAAAGTAAAGTTGTTCTTTGCAAACAATGCACAGTTATTCTTTTGGCGCATTTCGGACCAAGGTTATTTCCATATACATTATGCAGGGCGCAACCTGATGGATGCTCCAAGCAATCTACGTTCCAGTCCATGGGGGTGACAGCAGCCAAAGATAAAGTTAACAAACCCTTCAGGGTTTATGCATTTTTGATAAACTACGCAACAGTTTGGCAATCCAACTTGCGGCAAGGGAGAAGTAGAGAATTTTCCGTGCAGTACACCTTAAGTGCAATTAGACAAACATTGCATCAGTCGGACAACCTATAGGCATGTCTGTCTGTCAGCCATCAATCAATTAGCCAATTAGCTCAACATTCTCATCAATTTTCAAGCAAAAGTCTCTAATTGCCGGGCCAAAGCTAACGCAAAACACGCCTAATCAAATTTAATTAAGCCATCCAGCCAGCCAACAACTTGCAAGCCAAATGCAATGCAGCTTATGGCCAAGGCCTATACGCCTACGCCCACGCATACGCCCATCCTTTTAGCTGGCATGTATTTGATTTTCAGTTGAAATATGTGAGCAATGCATGCAACATGAGGCACAACAAAGTTGCAACTAGCATTTTGGTTTATCAATGCAATTGCGTTTGGCCCTAAAAAGTATTATGTACCGCAAAAAGCGCACAATGCACAATGCGTGCCACGCCCTAGAAATCCGTTGTCGTAACCATATCCTTCCTCCTACCCCTCTTCACCACCTGATAATTTGCAGTTGTGCCTTTTATTACTAGGAAATAGAAGGAGAACTTTTAATCCTCCAGTCGAGTTGCGAATTGCGTGCCCAAAACGAACTTGAGGTAATTTTTAGAGTTTTTATGGCCAAGTTGTTGACTGTTTATTTGCGCATTATAGACACAACTGAACCGGCTGTCTGACTGCCTAACTATCTGTATATCTGTCTGTCTGTCTGTCTATCTGTCTGGCTGCCTGTTTGCCTAAAAAGCAAAACAAACCCTACGTTGTCTGATTGCATTCGGCTTGCTTGCCCATTATGTGAATAGGCTTTGCAATTCGAATTGGAATTGGGTAGCCAAATCGTTTCACCAGAAACAGGCTAACAACCGCCCTTCTTCCATCTATCCCTCCCCCAGCCCATTCCCATTCCCATTTCCGAGTACTGATCCCGGGCCTATGCGTTCAGATAATCAACTAAACACTTCATTATTTCGTCGGCGGCAGCGTAAATTGTTTCACCAATGCGTTCGCTTTTCCTGTTCGCTTATTTGTGTTGTTTAGACGTGGCAAGGCAGTCGAATCAGGGAATATCAGGGGGGTTTCCTCGTTTTAATTTCGCACATTTTGTATGCACGCGTTTCCTTTCTTCTTTTTGTTTTTTAATTGAATGATAAAGCTACGACCGCAGTCATTGTGAATGAGGAGCATTAATTTAGATTAGCGAATGAAAAGTGCGGCAGGTCGTTGAGTTGTTGATAGGGTTTCATTTGTACGTACTATACCCAAACACACACACACCAATACATATATACATAAAATCGCTAACACTTTAATGTGATTACAGAACAAGGATTACAAGGAATTGCTAAGGTTTCTATTTAATCGGATTTATAATTAAGTTTATTGCAGGTTTCAATTAAAAATATAATTATTTGATAGATACTTATAAAAGCATAATCTTATACGAAATATCTGTTCATTTTTGTGATAGAAAATGTTCCATATCTGCTTGATTATCTCAACAATTCCCTAATATGCTTAAACACATCACATCCCTCAATAGAGACTATAAAAATCTAAATTAGCCTCCAATATTTGCTAGCTCATAAAACCATTATTAGTTATATTCAATCCACCCTCGTTAAGCTCATTTCGTTTAGCTGAAAACATGATTTTATGGCCTAATCGAATTTCGTGTGAATAATTCAACACTATGGCCATAAATCGTTGATGGTGCAATAATATTTTTACAATGAAAGGTTGATGCACCTAAAATGCTATTCAAAACTCATCAGCTCCACACCAAATCGAAACACCAATATTATTCCATATGCCATAAACAAAACACTATACATATAAATGCGAACATGGTGTATGCTCCTTTTGTCCTAAATTCAATGCAAAGAGCAGTGCAAAATTAAACAAAATAATACAAAAATTGAATGTACAAAGCACACACACGGACCAACGAACTAAAAGATGGATGGATGGACGGCACGAAAATAATGCATTTTTCCAAAAATTATGCTGAAAATTCAGTTCTGCGAACAACAATGAAATACTATGAAAAGCGGTAAATTAATATGAAAACGAAAGAAAAAACCAAAATGTTTACCAAAATACAAACAGACCTATCACGAACTGTATGTCAACAGGGCATTTAAATCAGCTAGTATAATATGAAATGCAAAAAAAAGTCACAATTAGGAAGATATATAGAATAAAGTTGAATATAAGAAGCATATTTCAAGAAATAAATAAACCTATGTAAAAGGGGAACACGAAAAGTGTTATTTATAGAAATAAGCAAATATTTAGACCAATATACCTCTCAAATATATAGTATCTCCAGGGTAGCTATGATTTGATATATATATATATATTTATGTAATGGGGTGAGTTGAAGTTTCCAGCTCAGTCAGAGTTCACAGGTCTGGGTCTGGGTGTGTGCGGTGCAATGACTGTGAATGTTTGTGTATGTGTGTAACGAATGCACTTAATGCTGCAATGAGTACAACAACAATAACAATATCAACAGCGACAATCATAATCGTTTTAGAGCGCACAAAAACAAAATTAGCGCCACGCACATTGTAAACAATATTCAACAGCCATGCACATAACAATTTATTGAAAAATAACTCATAATAATGTGGCCAAAAATGAAATAATAAGTTGAGCAAAAATGTAATAACAATTTGAGTACAATTAAATGTGCCGAAGGGGGCGTAATAGCCACTCCCCTACAATCCGCTCGTCACCCACTCAACGTAGTCAATTTAAATAGTGTACACTACTTCAGATTTACATCTAGATTTTCTTCTCTTGCTTACGTAGAATTCGCAATTAGTTCTAGCTTTAAATGATAAAGTGTTTATTATTGCTTTAAATGGATATAGACTTTTTATTTACCTACATAATGTAGATTCATATTTTTTCTTATTTGTATTTCCTTGGGGCTCCATCGCCTTACGCAGCTTCTGCTCAGACAACGCAAACTCACACTCAATAATATTGTCTGGAATGTTAAAAGTGCGACAAATTATGTAGAAATTATTAATTCATTTTATTACTCTGTGCACTGACCTTTGAGTTATAACAGCGCTATTGTTTTCACCTGAAAAACATATATATTTTTGATAATATAAACACCACATTAAAATTCAAAGCATTTGCTATTGTATTTATACTTAATTAAATTTGTATAAAACAATAAAGCAGGCTTACAAGAATTCCTTGCAATTGATTGATTGTTTAATGAATATGAATACTTAATATTTAAGTTTTCCATTTACATACCGAATGACATACCTTTGAAATTATGTAGTTAATTATTGCATTTCACAGAAATTTAGATTAAATTAGCTTTTGCTTATTTTAAAGGTGAGATATTTGAACAATAATGGTAAATTCCTTTTCGGTTGATGGTTCATATTTAACCAGATATTTCAATTTAATAATTGTTGAATGAAATTAATATACTTTTAATAAATCGCCTGCTGAGCTTACGAATTGGCTAAAATGACACCAGACAGCTGAAACGGAAATTGAAGAAAGCTGGCCAGGATTAGCTCTGTCTTTGGCTAATGAAGTCAAGTGTTAATGAAATGCATTTCATCAGTGGCTGTGGAAAATTATAGAGGATGTCGTCGGTATGTCCTACCGTTATTGTTCTCTTGTCAAATAAGTTCTACAACAATTATGAGAAAGAGAAGGAACGGCTTTTGAAATTACTTTCTGTGATGCTGGAAAATTCACTTGAGACAACCCATTGTCATTTTATTGACAAATGAATGAGCTGATTTGCTTGACAACCTTTCCAGCATTTTCATTTGAGTCTGTAATTTTTGTGAATTAACTTGTTGTTGCCTTAGACTCAGCATCAGCATCAGCTTTTGCATTGCGATACATTTGAGGATTTCTCAGTCATTAAGCTTAATTAAAATTTTGCCCACTTCGGTCATTTGAGGCATCTGCAATTGCAGTTGTAAATTGCAAGCAATTCGGATAAAAGTTTTAAAACGATAAGTTCGAAGACTTCATCTGCCAGATATACTTAAGATTCATTATATGCTAAGGAAGATTTTAGTTATTTTCTCTTAATTTTTACTGTTAAACAAGAACAGAATTGGATTACAGCATTGGATTACAGTGAGGATAAACTTTGGTGGTTAGGCATACATAAAAATGAGTTTTTTCATTTAGATAGTATAGTGAAAAAAAATTATGCAATCCATTTAATTATTTTGCATATTAGACTTGCATTTATTTTCAATCAGTTTGTGTTGTTGCCCGCTCTTTAACTCTTTGGTCTCATCATTGTCGAACAGCTTTTTAGCCTGGCAAAAAAGAGGCATAAAAACCACATAACAAATCATTAAACGTTCGCTGTAATGCTCTGGGGAGACTCCTATAGACGGCAAACAGCTGTGGTTGCTTCTCAAAGAGGGGCAACATAGGGGAGGGACCTCTGTCTGCCAGACTCGCAATGGTGACCAGGGAGATCGTAAAATCGGCGCTCGTTAGAGCCAAAGTTTGACGCATTTTATTGCTAGGCCAAGGCACGAGAAGCACACGAGTCACGACCCATGACCCACGACCCACTGATGTGGTGCCGAACCACTGATGTGGTGCCATTGCCACTGCCATCTGCCGACTCCATCAGTAGGTTGTCTCCGGGCGCACGTAAAAGCAAATCAAGCAAATGGACAAAAATGTGGAGCCGACCGCGACAGACGCGAGTTCAGTTGATATACACATGGGACGAACGGTGGAGGAGATCCAGTAGAGCTGCATGATTGCATTTTATGTTTGTGTTAATTTTTTATGTCTACTTTCCGAGTGCGAGGCATCATAAATAAAGCAACAATCAATTTTCATACGCACCGTTGTACGACAAAGTTGCGCCGATTGTGGGCTAACGTGGGTCGTAAAAAATACTGAACGGAAATCGTATAATTTAACATAATATTATTGCACAGCTGGCTGTGGTGAAACCAACTTTGATACTCCCCTCCTCCCTTTCCAACACTTGCCCAAACAAACTCAACAACAACAACAACAACAGCTGGGTAGACTCCGCCGTCAGCCCACTACTTAAACATCATAAAATATGAAAATTCATCTGCAATTCATCAATTATTTATTTATGGCAATGTTCTTGTGCGTTTTACGCATGTGTTAATGAATAATTTTTTGTCATTTTTCGTATGTGTGCGTACGTGTGTGTCTTGTGTGCGTGTGTGTGTGTTTGTGTGTGTGTGTATGCGAATATGTGAGTGTAATCAATTCGAATACGGCTTTGCATTTTTATTGCACTTATGCGCATTGCCTGAAATATAGCAAATATGACATATGTTTGCTAATAATGATCGACTAGGAAAGTCCATCTACAGGACAGTCAATTACTTCCCATTTTCTACTCCTATTTTATGTTAAAGTTATTGTTCTTATTCACTATATTAATTGATTCATTAATAACTATATTATCTAATGACTTATCTTTCATTTTCTACCCCTACTTCATTTTTCAGCTATTTTTTGGCTTTTATCCATAAGTAATTGTTTTTTTCTTAGGTTTATTTATTTATTAATGACTATATAACACAATTGTTTTATATTGATATGTATCCTTAGCCCAATATTTGTCATAATTCACAATATTGTCTCTATCTTTAAATTTAACCTAATTATTAATACTAACGTCTTAAATTTCTATACTAATATTTTACCTTTATCTAACTTTATCATTTCTTGTATACGTATTAATATAGATTTGTACTTATTTGTTTTAATCTATATTTCTTGCATTATCTTTAGCTTAAACTTTAGATCAAGCTTTATCTGGAAATACCCTTCTATCCACTTTAGGTGCAGGGTATAAAAATCAACCCATCAAAGCAAATGTTGCACATTAATGACCATGAAATTCGTCATTTTTTTCTGTACCTTTTTCTTCTGTTGTGATGAAGCTGTTACTGTAGCTTTTGTTAAATCAGATCAGATCACGCGGTTTAACGTGAAGACAACAGCTGTGTCCATGGCAACGATTCAGTAAGGGTCCAGCTTCAGGTTCAGATACCAGATACCAGATAGCAGATTCAATATCCAGAACAACAGAACAACCAATCAGACATTTTACAGTCTACTCGCACAATTTGCAATTAAAATGGTGATTGCGTTAATGCGTCGAACAATTCAATCGGCATATGGACAGATTTTCCAACAGAAACAAATAGTTGATACTCGTATCGGTGTGAATTTGCCCGTTTACTGTGCATTCCCTGATGAAGACGGATTGTAAATTGCATTTAAATTCAATAAATATAAATCAAATGCCTATTAAGAATGTATACAATTGGTATACAATTGGTATGAGTACATATTTACTCAACTCTTTATAGCCTGATAAGCTGCTTATGAGATGTGGCAGTGAATTGCGGTCACAATAAAACTACAGGTACGTAGATATCATTAATATTAATAAGTCTGTCATTGATATCGCTTATTTAAAGTGTCTTTGGAGAACACTTTTATAGTGTGTGTAAAAGTGTTGTTATATTTTATTAATATAATGAATTGAAGCTTCTTCTCGTCCTTTGTTTTCTTGCTCTAAGCTGCTTTTCTCGCTTTCTGTTTATATGAATGTTTTGATTAAACCTTTATCCATTTACTAATTTACTTTACTCGTTGTCAATGTCTCGCTATCGTTACTTTATTTGAATAGTTCTCTACAGTTATCCTCTATTTGTCATTTCTTCTCGATCTTGTCAGTTAAATTGTTTTGTCTTGATATTTGTATAAAATAAGCTGTACTCGTTATACCGCTTCTATCGGTCTCGTCGCTATTCATTCATTCGCTTTGCTGTTTCCCTCTCTCGCTGGTTTGCTACTCGCTTAATCAAAAGTGTCATATTCTTGTCCACCATATCTTAGACAGCATTACTCGTTGTCGTCAACTCGTATTTGTTATTTAATCAAATAGTTCAATTTTTGAATCCTCACTCGTTACAGACAAACTGCAGAGCTTCCATCTCCCTTTTTATTTTATAACGAATTTTCTTCGTTGCCTTCGATGTCCCTCTCGTATCAACCTCTCTGTACGTCAACTTACTTGTTTTCTTATTAGTTAGTATAATATTCTTGTGGTCCTTCGAGCAATATAGATCGACATAGTCTTAAGTCCTTACACTTTCCACCTTTATGCCCCGCCCCATGTACACATCACATTAACATACTTCAATTAGAGTACACAGAAGTTTTCAGAGCAAAACCCATCGGCCCATCAAATGCGATTACCGAGTAAAGTCGGTTGTGGCACATTTGACAGCTTGCCACTTGCGCAACAAAATGCAGACAAAGTTGACTCCGGCAGCGGCAAAAAGTGCGAAATGTTGCGGCAAGCGAAGTGATGCAGGTGGCGTGTCCACATAACCGGTCCAGGTTCAGGCCAAAACCAAAACCGTCACCCAGCCAGCAAACAAGCAAAAGAAAATTCCATTTGAGTCGCAGCCGTTGCATGCCCCAACCATTGGCATGCATTACAGGCGTGACAGAACTTTTTCCGCCGCCAGCGTCGAGTGCAAATTAAACCGAGCAACGCTCGAGGTTAATTTCACATGCATTTCAGTGGCAATCAGTGCGTGCGGCACTTGCAACACGGCTCCATTTGCCGGTGGCACTTAGTCCCAAACTACTTATACAGCACTCGCACTCGCAGTCGCACTCGCCGGTTCACCCTCGATCTCCCCTGTCATCTTGATGGCAACAACCTCCTACTCTATCTCTTCTCTACACTTTCTTTCGATTGGTGTCCTAATCCGAAACTCATTTCCTTCCCGTGCCAGCTTCACTCTGTGCGGCGGAAATGAAGCGCTGTCAAGGATTGTGCTTCAAGTGCAGTCCACACCGAAAGTTTCTTTGCATGTGGCCGGATAATTGCGTGTAACAGGTGTGAAAGACGGAATTTACAATGCGGCCCAGATACGAGCACTGGCACTTAGACAAGTTTGTAGTAAATTAAGTTCAAGTAGTCTTCTTCTTCTTCTTCTTGTTTTTCAGCTTCGCCCTTCATTTGCTTAATGATAATTATTAGTGTGCACGCGTTTGGTGCGATAAATAAGGCAATGAAACTGAATTTACATAGTATCTGCAAGTCCATTACAACCTTTACTACCTTTAATTTACAGCTAAGAAGTAGAACTAGAAGAAGCTCGCTGCATTTGTCCTTCGTTTCGCATTTTAATTAACCAAAAGCCGAGTTTTTAGCTTCCAGCTAAAGCTCAAAAGTTTCGATGTCCTTTTGCTTTTAGTCCCCCATTGCCTCATGTCCTGGCACTACATTCTCATTAAGCGAGATTAAGAAAAACTGTGTTAGTTTTTTGGCTCGCCTTTGGCACAGTCGCATTATCTACTACACACACACACACACACACACACGAACACTAACTCACACACACACTGCGCATGGTCCAATTAAGTTATTAGCCCCTGACAAGGAGTGTGATGAGCCAGAGAGGGGAAGGCATGGAATCTTCTAATACTGGCTGACGCTCAAAAGGCATACATATGTTAATTATATTTAGAGCGGTTGCTCATTAGGGCGCGTCCGCCCCTCCAAACACTTGAAAGGGAATATTTAAAGACAAGCGTCAACACGGCGTATGCGTTATTTGCCAAAAGGTCTCAGACTTTCAGCCATTAGGTAAATATGCAATTGCCGCTTGAAGAAATTGCCACAATACACGGCCTAATGCTAATGTTAATGTTAATTGTATTAAAATTCTCTGACGTTCCTGGGGCCAAGCAATGGGACGAACTTTTTAGTTAAATGTGCGTCATTGCAATGCAAATGGTTTGGCATCAAGTTCGACAAGGTCAGGCAGCAAACTGTTCAAATCATTCAGCTGCAGCAGTTGGGAGTTGCCAAAAAGAACAACAGCAACATAAACCGTTAACAGT